>BLSH010250339.1:25791-37818 GCA_018402905.1 Glandirana rugosa
GTTGGTCTGGACACTAGTCACCCCTCCTCTCCACCCCTACCGAGGAGGGAGGAGACATTTCAGGTACGACTTTCAGACCTTGGACAGGAATACCAGTCACAGTGTGTCATTCATTTACTGTACACGCCACACACCCCTGTGACTGTCGTGGACAATACCACTAGTCCTTGTTGGTAACATTCACAAGTCGTCTGTTACATGTCCCTATTCGCTATTCTGTCATGTACCTACCAGAGACTGGTAGAGGAAATTATGTAGACGTCAGAGACTGGTAGAGGAGGTCATACAGACGTCAGAGACTGGTAGGGTGTACTACAAGAGATGGTCAGAGACTGCAGACATACTGGAGGAGATGGTCAGAGACTGCAGATGTATTAAAGGAGATGGTCAGAGACCATCCATGTACTGTCTTATCGCTTATCCCTGTACATTGTCTGCTGAACACTTACAATGGTTGTTCCTGATCACCATAACAGGTGCTGTCAGTGTCCCCACACACCGCACATGTCATTTACTTACTGTGTGACACTGACCATAAGGACAGGTTCCAGACTTTCAGCATGGACTTTACAGAGGAGGGAGGAGCCATCCCCACCTCTCCTCCCCACTGATCACAGGTCTGGTTGTTAGAGGGTGGAGTGATTGGCTGTTAGGGGTATGTGAAAATCACATGACGGCAGGTCAGGCAGTGGTTGGTTGGGAATTGGAAGAGATGATGGAGCACCAAGCCGGGAACCAAGCCACACAGCTGTAGTCCAACTCCACCCCAGTAGTATTTGGCTGCCATCTTTTTTACGGGCAGCGCAGGTGCAAGGGGCAGCTGCTTTGTGCCCCACAACAATGACGTTAAAGACAGCCTTGTAAGGGAGATGCTTTGCAGGTTTTCTTCACCACATCCTAGTGTAAACCGGGGCTTATTATTGCCTTTTCAACACAATTTAAAAAGGGCACTAAGGGCAGCAAACAGTCCAGCCTGGCTCTGGCAGCAATGTTGTTGTGCCTGGCAACCCCTCAACCCTTTGGCTCTGCAGTCAGCACCACAACATAGCTAACAGAGCCAGGCTGGACTGTCAGTACCAACCAAGCAGTGGAAAAATGGTAACCCACAAATCCAGTGATTACGGAATAATTTTGCCAGTTGCCACAGACTCACTTACCACAATGGCAGCACAGCAGTGGTGGTAAGTGGTCTGTGATGAGCGTCTCTCAGGCAGCAAGCAAGCCGAAAAGGAAAGAGGGATGCTCAGCTCCTTAGCAGCAGTGCTGCTACCTTGCATGTTCTCTGCTCCATTCTCCTCCGAAGTCCATGGCGGGAAGTACAGAGTGTAGAGACAGTCGGGCACGGTGGGCGGGACTACAGACACCGCCCACTCCCATTGTGTCTATGATCAGTCCGCCGGGAACCCAGAACAGCCTGGTCATAACAGCGTAACGTAAGTGCCTGTGACAGTGTGCCTTCCACCCGGCCTGCTGCATCCACTTCGCCCGCAATACTGACTGCTGTGCTCCGCTGTTTGTTGTTGCGGTGCTGGCGCCATGAGAGACGACAGGGCAGAGACACTTTTTATTTTTGGCAGGATGCTCGGGGGGGGGTTTGAACACCCCAACCCCCCCCCCCCCTTTATCTACAGCCCTGCCAAAGACAAAGATCATCTTTCAGTTTAGGAGAGATATGATGCACCCGGGAGAAATGATTCTGTGCACAGAAACCTCACAGAGCCCCCTTCACAGCTCCTCTTGCCAATGTCCCTCCAACCAGAGTCAGAGAATCCTATGACATCAAACTGACCTCACAGCTCCTCCTCCCAATGTCCCTCCATTTGGCTCTTTTCTTTTTATTTGATGGTCTTAGGATGTGGGCGGACACTTTGCATCATCACAAACAAGACAAGACTGTTGGTCCTGTGTTGTGTGTAATGACTCCAGAATAATTTTAACCTACATAGTGGGGGTCCTGTGTGGGTAAATTATATCTCAGCGAAGCTTTAATAAAATGGTGAGGTGAGGAGAATGTTGGGAATATCGTTTGATTTTACTAATTGTGTTCAGATGTAGAGTTTTCCTCCTGTGAAGTCTGGAGATCACATGACCATCACATTGCCTCCACCTCCCTCCCTGATAGAATAGAGAAAGAAAAAGAAGATTCTAGAAGTCACCAGTGAGTCACTGTCTATTTCTCCATGGAGGAGGGGGAGTATTTAGAAGGACACAAGGATCTCTACAAGGACGTCATGATGGACAATCCGCCGTCCCTCACATCACCGGGTAAGAGGAGACTTTATTGTAAAGGAGAGAGCAGTACAGAGGATCCACCTAGATCCCCCATCATCTGATAAACACATAGAAACAATGTATTCAGTCAGTGTTGTGTTTCCTACAGATGGGTCCAGTAATGGGAACCCACCAGAGAGATGTCCCCGTCCTCTGTATTCCCGGGATTCCACACAGGAAAGTCACACCATCCCTCACCATCATCAGGTAGATGGTCAACGGTTATTGGTAGTTCTGATTTATACCCAGTATGTTTGTTACATTTAATGTTTTCTTTTATATTCAGAATGAAAACCTTGAGGATTATAATATTATTGTTAAAGAAGAGTATAAAGAGGAGGATGAGGAGTATGGAGTGATGGAGGAGTTTTCAGAAGGACACAAGGATATTATGGAGCCACCTAATATCAGGAACCCACCAGAGAGATGTCCCCGTCCTCTGTATTCCCGGGATTCCACACAGGAAGATCACACCATCCCTCACTGTTATAAGGTTGGTGGAACAGAGCATCTAGAACATGGACTTGTGTTGTGTAGATTTTTTATGTGATGCCACAAGATTAAAGCTTATGTCGTGCAGATGTTATTTTTGATCATTTTCTTGGTTTAGGGTGAAGATCTGATAGATATAAAAGCTGAGTGTAAATCAGAAGAAGAAGAGACGTATGTGAGCGATGATCGGCAGTCTATGAAAGAGGATGGAATAACGGGGGCATTTATAGAGAAGGACTGTCCTACAGAAATCAGCACAGGTGGGTCATTAAAATGTTACTAAACCCACAACAGTAAAATCAGTCTGCTTGATATACTCATTGTGGAACCTAAGGGGTTAATTCTCCACATTGTGTAAAAAATGCAGTTTGATCCTGTTTTCTCTGATTCTTCCCTTCTTCCACACTCCCCAATCCATCTACTGATAGCACAGAGCCTTGGGGGGGCACTCTGCGCATGCTCTGTTTGGTGTGTATTGCTGGATTGGCACAGGGCCAATCAGCACTGTTCAGACAGAGGGTTAGGAGTCATGCAGCCTCATAAGACAATCAGAGGAGAATGAAAACTCCTACAATCTTTAACCGGTGCTCGGCCGGACACTGATAGAAGCCAAAAGACTGCTATATACTGCTGATGAGAAAAGGTATTTAGCAGTTTATATTTACTAAGATAATTGCTTTTCCATGTTCTTTGTACTGTGAGAGACCAAATATAGTGAATACAGGCTCCTGGGGAGACCAGATACAGTGACCGCAGGCTCCTGAGGAGATCAGATATAGTGAATGCAGGCTCCTGGGAAGACCAGATACAGTGACCGCAGGCTCCTGAGGAGACCAGATATAGTGACTGCAGGCTCCTGGGAAGACCAGATACAGTGACCGCAGGCTCCTGAGGAGACCAGATATAGTGACTGCAGGGTCCTGGGGAGAGCAGATATAGTGACCGCAGGCTCCTGAGGAGATCAGATATAGTGAATGCAGGCTCCTGGGAAGACCAGATATAGTGACTGCAGGCTCCTGGGGAGACCAGATATAGTGACTGCAGGGTCCTGGGGAGAGCAGATATAGTGACTGCAGGCTCCTGGGGAGACCAGATATAGTGACTGCAGGGTCCTGGGGAGAACAGATATAGTGAATGCAGGCTCCTGGGAAGACCAGATATAGTGACTGCAGGGTCCTGGGGAGAGCAGATATAGTGACTGCAGGCTCCTGGGGAGAGCAGATATAGTGACTGCAGGCTCCTGGGGAGAACAGATATAGTGACTGCAGGCTCCTGGAGAGATCAGATATAGTGACTGCAGGGTCCTGGGGAGAGCAGATATAGTGACTGCAGGCTCCTGGGGAGAGCAGATATAGTGAATGCTGAGTCCTGGGGAGAGCAGATATAGTGACTGCTGGCTCCTGGGGAGATCATATATAGTGACTGCTGAGTCCTGGGGAGAACCGATATAGTGACTGCAGGCTCCTGGGAAGACCAGATACAGTGACCGCAGGCTCCTGAGGAGACCAGATATAGTGACTGCAGGCTCCTGGGAAGACCAGATACAGTGACCGCAGGCTCCTGAGGAGACCAGATATAGTGACTGCAGGGTCCTGGGGAGAGCAGATATAGTGACCGCAGGCTCCTGAGGAGATCAGATATAGTGAATGCAGGCTCCTGGGAAGACCAGATATAGTGACTGCAGGCTCCTGGGGAGATCATATATAGTGACTGCTGAGTCCTGGGGAGAGCAGATATAGTGACTGCAGGCTCCTGGGGAGAGCAGATATAGTGACTGCTGAGTCCTGGGGAGAGCAGATATAGTGACTGCAGAGTCCTGGGGAGAACCGATATAGTGACTGCAGGCTCCTGGGGAGAGCAGATATAGTGACTGCTGAGTCCTGGGGAGAGCAGATATAGTGACTGCTGAGTCCTGGGGATAGCAGATATAGTGACTGCTGAGTCCTGGGGAGAGCAGATATAGTGACTGCAGGCTCCTGGGGAGATCAGATATAGTGACTGCAGGCTCCTGGGGAGACCAGATATAGTGACTGCAGGCTCCTGGGGAGAGCAGATATAGTGACTGCTGAGTCCTGGGGATAGCAGATATAGTGACTGCTGAGTCCTGGGGAGAGCAGATATAGTGAATGCAGGGTCCTGGGGAGAGCAGATATAGTGACTGCAGGCTGCTGGGTTAAGTAAAACATGTTGTAGGGCAAGGATCTTCAAACTACGGACCTCCAGCTGTTGCTAAGCTACACATCACATCGGGCATTGCAGAACTTTTACTTTCACAGACAGGACTAGGCATGATGGGTATTGTAGTTCCTGAACAGCTGGAGGGCCACAGTTTGAAGAGCCCTGCTCACTTTATTGAGGACTATATTCAAATTAGAATAAAGGTAACACATAGGTGTCATAAAGCACCTCCACCCATCACCGAAATAACAAAACCAAACCCAGTCTGGACTCAAGCGGTAACAATATGTGACAAAGTAATGAATGAACTGTAGCAATCACTCATTAATCAACAACCGTATCACCCAACAAGGAGCTTATATATATTGGAACTGCACAAGGTGCTATAAAGTGCGGGTCGGCAAGCCATAGATTGCAATCAACCGGTCAACCGCGCGGCAGTGCAATAGGTGGCCGGTGAACGCGGCTTTGCCTCCTCCCACCTCCGCTGCTGTCCTGTTAGCTGCTGAGCAGAGAGTGGGAGGAGGGAGCTAGATGCACAGTGTGGGGCGGGAGCTGCTCAGTGATTGGTTGGCAGTCCTAGCAACCAATCATCAACTTGCTATTATGAACCCTAGCAGCTCCCGCCTACCACCCAGCACTATGCTATCGCCTGATCTCTGCCTAGATGAACACACACTGGCAGGTACATTTTACACACACAGCATTGTGTGTATGGGGGGAGGGGGTACACCGTTGGAGGGGGAACAGAGGACACTATGGTGGGCTTGATGTGAAGGGGATCAGATAACACTGTTTTGAGGGTTAGAGGACACTACTGGGGATAGGAAGGGGGCAGAGGATACTACAGTGGGGGGGTTACGTGAAGGGGGCAGGGGCTCATTGGGGAGGTATAGGACATTACAGTGTGGGGAGGAGTGATGTGAAGAAGGGTAGAGGAGAATACGGGGGGGTGATGTGAAGGGGCAGAGGACACTGTGTTGCAGATGTTACAGAACACTGGGGGGACAGGACACTGCTATGGTGGGCAGAGGACACTACAGTGGAGTAGGTGATGTGAGGGGGCAGAGGACACAGCATTAGGGGGGTACAGGACACTACTGTGAGGGAGAGGACACTGCTACGGGGGGGCAGAGGACAGTACAGTGGGGGCGTGATTTGAAGTGGGCAGAGGACACTGCGTTGGAGGATACAGAACACTACAGTGGTGGGGGAAATTTGAAGGGAGCTGTGGGGGGAGAGGGGAGAAGGACAGAGGAAACTACTGTGGAGGAAGGGGGCAAAGGACACTACAGTTAGGGGGGGTGATGTAATGGGGATAGAGGAAACTACTGTGGAGGAAGAGGGCAGAGGACACTACAGTTGGGGGTGATGTGACGGGGACAGAAGACACTATTGTGGAGGAAGGGGACAGAGGATACTACAGTTGGGGGGTAATGTGATGGGGACAGAGGACACTACTATGGAGGAAGGGAACAGAGGACACTACAGTTGGGGGGATGATGTAAAAGGGACAGAGGACACTACTTTGGGGGAGGGGGGACAGAGGACACTCCTGTGATGCTGCTGTCTTTTGGCGTAGTAAACACCTCCTCTGGATCGTTGCTTTCCTCCATGTTTTCCAGGTAGATCTCTGCCTCAGAAAGGTTTCTCTCCCCACCTCTATAAAGAGATAACAGGTAGTGAGAGAATGATAGATAAATGTGAAAAATCTGTCCTATAGGATTGATTAGTAAGTGTTTAGACCCTGAGAATAGTGGGCTACAATGAAAGCTACATTGGCTTATAATAACAGGGCATGGGTCATATAACACATACTGGATGATGCATCTAGACTAGGGACGGGCTGGATGTTGAAGTCAGAGTACAAGCGAACATATGGGATGTGAGCGGCAAATTTAAGCACTGCGAAACACCCCATAATGCCCTATAATGCACTGCGAGTTTGCTGTGCATTGGCACCTGATGATTGACCAAAGCATGCTTTGGCCAATCACAGTGCGAGCTGCTGTGAGAGCCATGATTGGCCAAAGTCAGGTTGCCTTTGGCCAATCATGGCTCAGGGGGCTGAGTCCATGCCCCACACTATATAAGGCTGCTTACACGGCGCCTGTATGTAGTGTGATAAAGTGGAGAACGTCAGCTAGATTAGCTAGGTGAGTTAGTGACTTGCAGGCAGTTTAGTATATATAGATAGATACAGTGTAGACTATATATGGTCAGTGCAGGCAGTGTATTTATATATATATATATATCGCATTCAGTGTAGACCATATACAGATACCGTATACACTCGAGTATAAGCTGAGTTTTTCAGCACATTTTTTATGCTGAGAAAGCCTCTTGGCTTATACTCGAGTGAGGGTCCCAATCCAGACTGTCCAGGCCCTGGGTGGTCCCGGCGGAATGCTGCAGTGTGTGTCGGTTGTCATGGTTCCCGCACGCCGTGGGCTACATTACTATGGCAGCCGCTTCTCTCCCTTCTCCCCTTGGCCATATAAGAGCGTTGCCAGAGGTTTAGACATTAATGGCTGTGTGTTGTTATTTTGAGGGGACAACAAATTAACAATGTTATACAAGCTGTACACTCACTACTTTACAAAAATGTGAGGGGTATACTGTGTGTATAAAATATATATATATATATATATACACACACACACAGTCTAGTATATATCTATATACAGTGCATACAGTGTAGACTATATATACAGTGCATTCGGGGGATGTACAGTACATAATACACTTCAGGCGGTGTATTAATATATATATACTCAGTCTAGTGTATATATATTTTTATATACTTTTTGGCCTTTCTAAGCGGCATGTGTGGAGAATACCAGGCACTGCTCATCACCTGTCCAATACAGTCCCAACAGTGAAGCATGGTGGTGACAGCATCATGCTGTAGGGGTGTTTTTTCAGCTGCAGGGACAGGACAACTGGTTGCAATCAAGGGAAAGATGAATGCGGCCAAGTACAGGGATATCCTGGACGAAAACCTTCTCCAGAGTGCTCAGGACCTCAGACTGGGCAGAAGGTTTACCTTCCAACAAGACAATGACCCTAAGCACACAGCTAAAATAACGAAGGAGTGGCTTCACAACAACTCCATGACTGTTCTTGAATGGCCCAGCCAGAGCCCTGACTTAAACCCAATTGATCATGTCTGGAGAGACCTAAAAATGGCCGTCCACCAACGTTCACCATCCAACCTGACAGGACTGGAGAGGATCTGCAAGGAGGAATGGCAGAGGATCCCCAAATCCAGGTGTGAAAAACTTGTATCTTTCCCAAAAAGACTCATGGCTGTATTAGATCAAAAGGGTGCTTCTACTAAATACTGAGCAAAGGGTCTGAATACTTAGGACCCCCATGTGAGATTTCAGTTTTTCTTTTTTAATCTGCAAAAAATGTCAACAATTCTGTGTTTTTCTGTCAATATGGGGTGCTGTGTGCACATTAATGAGGGGGAAAAAATGAACTTAAATGATTTTAGCAAATGGCTGCAATATAACAAAGAGTGAAAAATTTAAGGGGATCTGAATACTTTCCGTACCCACTGTGTATATATATAGATATATATATCTATATAGAGATATATAGATATATATATATATATATATATATATATAGTCTAGTATATATATCTATATACAGTGCATTCAATGTAGACTATATACTGTATACAGTGCATTCTGCGGTGTACAGTATATTATACACGTCAGGCTGTGTATTAAAAAAAGTGTGTGTGTATTTATATATACACAGTGCATTCAGTGTAGATTATATATACAATGCATTCAAGGGTATACAGTATCTAATACAGTGTAGTGTGGTGTTAAAGAAAAAAAATCCCCCATCATGTCCTGAAGGCCACCTAGGAGAGGCAGACGCTTACAGGCCACTAAAAGAGGGCAAGCAGCCTCTGTTTCTACAGTGAAAAGTGGTGGTGGCAGTCGTGATGCATCCTCTGCAGAAGGTTCATGCTTGGCCTTTTTTCTACTGTTGGCCGTGTTATTGAGCCACAACATGCAGAAGAGTTGGTGGAGTGGGTAACTAAGCTGTCCTCATCCTCTGTCACCCAGGCTCATACTAGTTTGCCTTCCAACGCAGCTGTCAAGGTGGCCTATTCCACCGGATCCTTGTCCACAGTTACTCCTTCCGTAGCCCCACCATCATACACGGAGGAGTCACCAGAATTATTTGACCATAGTGTCGTGTTACATTCTGATGGAGGATGCACAGCAATTTGAGGGCTCCGATGTTGGTTCCCAGGTTGAGGAAGGGAGTAACGTGAGCCTAGAGACAGGGGGTGCCACAGAAGGACAAGAAACTAGCAGTCATGTTCCCCCAGCTGCAGCCGACTGCCAAGTTTGCTCCAGTGATGAGGAGGGAGGGGATCATGAGTTCACTGACTGTACTTGGGTCCCTGAGAGAGAAGGGAGGAGGAGGCACAACTCCAATGAGGCAGGATGTCCTCCAGGGGCCAGCTTTACAGCAGCCATCCTATTGCATCACACCACAGAGCTCCACAGGTGCAGGGCACTGCTGACTTCCAAAAGTTCAATGGTGTGGGCTTTTTTCAACACTTGCACAGTAGATCGCACCGTTGCTGTTTGCAATCTATGTCTGAAGCGGATCAAGCATGGCCAGAACAGCAGCCGCTTGTGCACCAAATGCTTGACAAGACATATGCTGACCTGCCATGCAGTCTGTTGGCAACAGCACCTGAAAAACCCACATCATAAAACAAGGCAGACTTCTCCTTGCTCCTCACTGGGATCTCAACCCCTACTATACCTCCAGTGCTCTCAAAAACCTTCACTGAGAGGAATGAAGGTTTGGCAATGGGTGCCACAAGTACTTGCAGCTAATCTGCTATTAGTACACCACCAGTTGATTTCAGCAGGCCACCCCAGTTGCTGAACCGTAAAAAAAATACAGTCCCAGTCATCCACAAGCCCAGCGTCTAAATTCTAGCTTGAACAAACTGCTAGCACTACAACTGCTGCCTTTTCAGCTGGTAGACTCTGCCCCCTTTCATGAATTTGTGGAATGTGCTGCACCACAGTGGCAGGTTCCAAAAAGAAATTTCTTTTCACGTAAGGCTATTGCAGCTCTCTGCGCTCATCTCAAAGGCAATGTTTTGGCCTCGTTGGCCTGGGCGATCAGTAGCAAGGTTCATATTACCGCTGACTCATGGTCCAGCAGGCATGGTCAGGGTTGTTACCTTTTCTTCACAGCACATTGGGTAACTCTGCTGGCAGGGGAAGGATGCAGGACAGGGTTCAGTGTTGGAGCTAGTTCCGCCACCATGCCTCCAGAAAGATGGTGGTGATTCTGCCACATCTGCTTCCTCCAACCCTTCCTCTTCTTCCTCTGTTGCCTCTTCTGAATAATTGTAGTCTGAACCAGCAGTGCTCCCTAAGCATTCAAGGGGCTACACAAGCAGGCTAAAAGATGTCATGCAGTGCTTCAGTTGGTTTGTCTAGAGGACAGGAGCCACACTGGGGCAGAGATTCTGTCAGCTCTGCAGTTGACACCACGGCAACTTGAGCCAGGAATGGTTGTATGCGACAATGGCACCGACCTTCTTGCTGCCCTCTGAGATGGACACTTGGCACATGTTCCATGTTTTGTACACATCCTGAATTTGGTGGTGCAGCATTTCTTGACCAGGTACCCAAGCTTACCAGATATTCTGAGGCAGGCCAGAAAAGTGTGTGGTCCTTTCCAGCGGTCATACAATGCCAGTACCCAACTGGCTGACATTCAGCAGGAATTCAACCTGCCCACTAACTGCCTCATTTGTGACATGCCCACCAGGTGGAACTCAACATTGGCAATGCTGCAGCGGCTGCGCACGCAGCAGAGGGCCATCAATGAGTACCTGTGTGAGTATTGCACCAGGACAGGCTCAGGGGAGCTTGGCTTCTTTTTGCCATGCCAGTGTTTACTGATAAAAGATGTATGCGCTGTCCTGTCACCATTTGAGGAGGGGAGCAGCAACATATGCATGCATCAGTGACACTGTCCCTCTAGTCTTCCTGCTGGAACACATGCTTCATGCAATCATGGACAGGACACTTGAGGCAGAACAGTGGGAAGAAGAGGACTTCCTTTCCTCTCAAGGCCCCCTTTATGCAGATAGCATTCCTGTGGGGCCGCCAAACACACAGGAAGAAGAGGAGGAGGATTGTGTCAGCATGGATGTAGGGGATAACACTCAGCAGTCTTCAAGGGATGGTTTTCAGTCCCCAGAAACCCAAGAAGTTGTACATGGCTGAGAGGAGGTAGTTCCTGACAATGTCATCCTTAGTGGCCCAAAGAACTCTCATGCCTCCTCAAACTTACACTGCATGGGCCCCCTGATTCTGCAAAGCCTGAAATTATAGATGGTCTACCTGGCCATGGTTTGGTTTCAACAGAACTCCTCATTTTCCACTTCACGTTTACAAAAAAAAAAACACCTGCAAGAGAGAGGCATAATGAGCTAGTATGCATTGCACACTAGCTCATTATGAAATGCTTACCTTAGATCGACGCTGTAGCAGCGGTCCCCAAGCAACGCTGTGAACGGCGACATGCTGAGTCCGTCGTCTTCTGGGATCCTGGGCGCCGACCAATCACATCGCGGACTCCATCGCTGTGATTGGCAGGAGCCGTGCTGACGGCATTTACGCGCACGGGAACCGTCATTTTACGGCACACTTTGTGAAGAAACGGCCCAGTCGGACTATGTCTTCACTGCGCATGTGCTGATGATGTTGGCACATACAGGGAATATTTCATAAACGGTGCAAGTTTTGGAGATATTCCCAGGACCTACAGGTAAGCCTGAATATAGGCTTACATGTAATTTAAAGTGGTTGTCATGACTTGACAACCACTTCAAGGGGAACCCCGCTAGGGGTGCACATCTTCACTGGCCTCACAATACGATTTGATTACGATTATCAGGTCAACGATTCGATTAGATTCCGCGATGCATCATGATTAGGATACAGGGGTGTCGGTGGGTGGCTGTGGGGTGACAGTGGGTCGGTGTGGGGTGTCATTGGGTGGGTGTGGGGTTTCATTGGG
>BLSH010250339.1:52082-63903 GCA_018402905.1 Glandirana rugosa
CGCCCTTCACCAATTTGTGTGTGAGTAAACTTATAACCTTATATAGAATTTTCCAAAAACAAATAATTAATTAAAAAAGACTGTATGTATTAAAAAGACTATATGTATTAACATTATTTATATACGTGTTATCCTTCATCGAAAATATATATATGGTAAAAAAATAGGTCTATGGTTGGAACATATTTATAAACGTGACCAGTGAAAATTCTTTCTCAAAATATTTCAGAAGTTTCATAAGATACTGGGTAGTATGATTATTTGTCACGGTTAGGATGATGAATTATGCACTGTTTATTAGTATGATGGGTCATAGAATACTTTGAAGACTTTATAAAACTCTTTCTTAAAAGTGACCAGTGCAAATATTTATACAAGGTTGGTATCTGGATAAAAAAATGGTATATATATAAAAGCTACTTCCTATTGTGCATATATTTATTACAATTATGTATATCAGAAAAATTATGTATGTCAGAAAAAATTAATTAATAAACAAAAACCTTTTAAGATATATTCCAATATTCAAATGAGTGTGTGTTTAACCACTTCCCGCCCAGCATATAACAATTGATGTCCGAGCGGGTGGTTCATTATCCTGACTGGACGTCTATTGATGTCCTCAGTATAATCCGCGATCGCACGGGGCACGCATCGCGGTGATCGGTGGTGCCGCGAGTCAGTCTGACCCACCACATTACCGACCGAGGTAAAAAGCTTCCATCCGACCAATCTGTGATCAGACCAATCACGGCTGATCACAGTGTAAATTGGAAGAGCCGTTTATCGGCTTTTCTTCTGCTCAGGTCTGCAGACTTGAGCAGTGGAGAGCCGATCGGCTGCTCTCCTGATGGGGGCTGCGCTGAATGTTTATCAGCACAGCCCCCCTCAGGATCACCCCACTGGACCACCAGGGAGCCGACCAGGACCACCAGGGAGCCCCCCCTATGGACACCATGAGTAGGCCACCCAGGACCACCAGGGAGGGAACATGGAGGATGCCCAGGACCACCAGGGAGCCCCCATTAGACCATCAGGTAAGGGCAATACAGTGCACTGTAGGGATGGCACTGTGCCCAAATATGATGCCTAACAGTGCTATATGCACCAGTGCCACCTATCAGTGACCACCTGTGCCACCTATCAGTGCCCACCTGTGCCACCTATCAGTTCCCAGTGCCATCTATCAGTGCCGCCTATGAGTGTCCATCAGTGCCGCATATCAGTGCCATGTATGAGTGCCCGTCAGTGTTGCTTATCAGTGCTGCATATGTGCCCCATCATCAGTGCAACCTTATCAGTGCCACCTCATCAGTGCCAATCTGTACTGCATCCTCAATTCTCATTCAAATCACAACAGCACTGAAAGCTGAAAATTGCTCTGGGCGGGAAGTGTTCTAAGTGCCTGGTATTGAAGCGGTTAAAGTGCACAGTGCTCTATTAAGTGTCCCTATTAATGAACCAGTGGACCGGTGGACAAATAAACTAGGTATTGAAAATAGTAACTATTTTATAACAAGTAATCCTCCAAAGTGTTAAGTGCTTCGCAATAAATAAATAAATATATACAAGTAAATCATTAGCCGAACAGACCTCTTGTATTAGCATAAAAATGATAAAAGTGACTGTGCTCTTTAATCCTTGCTGTAGAAACTGTGCATGGGCATATGATGTTCCCCTTATGGTAATGCACTTACCAGAAAGAAGTCCCCACTAGGGGGTATTCCCCCTTCACAGTGTAAGCCACTGTGTAGTACCTTTGGTAGGTGTCAGCGATGCTGTCCACTCCTATTCAAGCCATCCCCTCCATACCGTCCGTATGTGAGAAAGAAATGGTATCCAAAATAGCGCAGTACTGTTTTCCAAATTTGTTTTATTGATATTCAGCCAGTGCAATAAAACCTGCTTGGTTTGCAGTCATGAAGTTCTTCAGTATTCTATGACAGATCATACTAATAAGTAGCCCCAATACTACTACTTAATACACATTCAAAATATCAGCCCTGGTCACTTTCCTGAGCTGTGTTCCCCGTCCTGTATTCCTTTATTCCTCTCGGATAATCTTCCTTCTCTGTGCTGCAGACACAATTTATGTACCTAGGCTGGATTTATGGAGATTCTGGGGTTCAGCTGGCAGAACATTTTTCATTTCTACCATAAGCATTGCATAATTTAGGCAACTAGAGTATAGGCTTTGGGTCTTCTACCCCATATCTAAGTTCTAACAGGATCTCTGACAGAACAATTCTCCCAGGGTTACTTGCTCTGTTATCTGCTGGCTGTGTCGGGTGGAGGGATTTGTCTGTATATCTCACACCCAAGTCACTGAGTGCAGTCTCAGGAGATGTGAGGCAGCGGTGTGGGATCTCTGCAACTTGTCTCCAGGGAACATTTAATCTTCCACTGAATACTGAATACCAATATTATGAGTCCTGACCCTTACACTGTATATTTTTTTTAATAGAAAGGTTTTTATTAAGAACATACAAAGGAAAGGAAAGGGTACATAAACAAAATTGTAAGGCACAGAGGGCACATTTCACTCAGTACAAAAATATCGACCTATCTTAGTAATTTACTATGTGAAGAGTCAATATTAATTCCAACTGCTGTGACAGGGTTACCGCGTTAGGTCAAGGAGGTCAGTCGGGAACCATGTGGCACCAACCGGGGGTGAGGGGGAAGGGAGAGACCATTCATCCGCTCAAATCTGTAATGTCATAGCCTCTACCCAGGAGGCTCACATTTTGTGTCATTTTTTGGGGCAGTTCCGACTCATATACGTAAGTTTGTATATAGGCAAGGCAGAGTCAATCATCAATCTCCGTTGCAGAACTGTGGGAGGGTCAGTCTGTTTCCATTTGGTCAATATTGCCTTCCTGGCATAAAATGCTGCATAGTTCATAATAGAGAAGTTGCTTGTGTGTGCTGGGGGTGATCGTATCACAGGACCTGGGGATTTAGATCGATAGACAGGTCCCCAACTAAATTTATTGCCTCAACCACCTCCCTCCATAAGATCTGAATCCTCGGACATGACTGTACTACATGTATAAACGTCCCAGTTTCAGTCAGACATTTGGGCCATCTGTCAGACTGGTCTGCATATAGAAAGACTTAGGGGAATAAAATAAGCCTTGTGTAAAAATGTAAGTTGGATGTATCTACTGTATCTCTAGCTGATATCATTAATGGGATATATTGCTGTACTCCCTCCTCCCAGTCCTCATCAGTAAGAGAGAGCATGTCCTTCTGCCAAGTGCGAAATAATCGGGTCCCTCTCCCGTCATCCTTACTGGAGATCCTGAGATATTCTGTAGAAACTATATAGAATTTTTGTGAAGTCTAAAAAACTTCAAATCAAATCATTCACCCAAATCTTCCGCCCGATATAAGGGAAAGCGTGACTTGTGCATGGACACAGCATCCTCTTTATCAGGTCTGGAAGTTTCAGGTATATTTCTAGGAATATTATCCTCTTTTGATTTCCATGTTGTTGCCAATCTTCCAGAAGCTACACTTACTATTGTCTTTAGCATTCCAAAAATATGTTCATTGCAGATTGGCTCGTATATTTTTCTCACAATCCATTTTTTTATAGAGCATGGGTGCTCTAAAGATGTTCTTTTTGAGCCAAGCTCTTCACTTTTTGAATTTTCTCTTTGAACTACAGTTTGGCAACGGCCAACATTCATATAGTGAGAAAGAATGGCAAGCTTTGTGCGTGCCTCCATGGAGTTCATCCTGAAATGATGCCGTTTGCTGCGGTATTTCAGGACACTGCTATGAAAAGTTTCAAGAGCAGCAGTGTGACAATAGAGCACCAAATGAGGGTCATCATTATGTAACTGTGTAGACGTAACTATATCCTCCAGAGCTTTGTACGCTGCACTTGGCTTTATGAGCCATTGAACATGAACATCGGTGTCACAGAGTGGATTGTGCCGACATTTCATTTTGTGACCACCCTCCTCCCATTCATGTATGTTGCATACATGGTACAAGAGTGATGTCCATGTACTCCAGAAAATATCAGTATCCCCTTGACAGTTTCTACTGCACCAGTAGAAATGATTCACTACTGATGGGAGCCAAAATTGCAAGTCTTTACAATTCGCTTTCTTGCTTGCCTCAAGTATTTCTTTTTCCAAAGATTTGCAGTAGTGCCACAGATCATATTGATGTGATATTTTGCTGTAGTCTTCACGCATCTTTTTTTGGATTCCCATATGTCTATCTGTTCCTAGAACTTGGACATCATAATTTTTGTCTAGAATGCGCTCCAGGCAATTCTCAAATGCAAGTTGTTCCATGGCCACTGAGGATGTTGTTTGTGTGCCCTGCACAATTTCAACATCTAGAATTAATTCCGAATCGAGGTCCATCATAGCATAAGTGCAGTACTTGGCTGAAAGACCTGGACTATCACATTGTCCGTCTCCAACTAAATAAAGTGAATTTGTTTGCAACTTTGCTTTTAATCTAGTTTGTTCTTCTTGCCAGCAATGATCTATTCCGGGATATATGAATCGGTTTAAATATTTATGGTAAATGTTCTTAGTAAAAATTGGAATGTTAAGAAAATCCATCATTTCCTTAACTGTGATAAAAGAAGAACCGCTGCATGTAATAGCAGAGGCAAGAATTACATCGCCAGCGGCAACGTTTGCGATCTTCGGTTGGCTTTCCCAAAGCAGAATTTGATGGTTTTCTTTGCAGGTTCCAAACACTTTAAGTAAAGTGCCGACCATTACTTTATTAAAAGATTTAATTTTTTCATAACAAAGTTCTTTTGGGCAAATAAGACGTTGAAGCAGTTGATCTAGAGAGGATTCAAATACTATAAATTTCCTTTCATCCACAAAACGACTTTCATCTTCCATCTCAACAGCATTAGTAGCATTAGTTGGTGTTCTCTCCGCCCAGGAAAGATCACTTTGGGATATGTTGGAAAGTTCTGGGACGTAGCTTTCATCTAAAGTAGTATTTTGATCTAAAGATCTATGCAACAGTTCATCAATATCCATACATTGAATGGTATAACCTTCTTCTAATTGTTCCTCTACAATTTCAAACAAACCGTCATTAGAATCAGATTCAGGATGAACTGTATCAGTGACAGGACAAAATGTATGTGGAAGAACACTTTGATCAGTCAATAATAATTCCTCCATCTCAAAACGCTCTTCTTCATTGAAGTAGACAGACGATGCTGTGTAAGTTGACTTTATCGGGGTGCATTGCAAATCAGGAATTGTATTTTCTGCAATATTTTTGGCATGTGTTGATTTCAATAAATGTGGTTCAATGATAGGAGAGGACACATAATAGTTATGATCCATGCATATATCACGGAAACTTGCCGAGAATCCATAAGATTTCTCAGAGGTTGAATACAAGAAATCGTCTTCCATTGTTTGGGTAAACATTTCTCTTGATAGAATGACGTCTTTAACGCCGGATACATGACACGGGCAGCAGCAGGAAACTTCTGATTGCGGTACGGACAAAGTTTCTGTACATGGTAGGGTTGGAGAGGACTCAGGTTTGTGACGTGAATGTACCTTAATTTTTGGCACTGACATTGAACAGTCATCAGGAAAAACTGAAGGCACAGCATCCGGTTTCAAAACTTTACGATTTTTTTTCATGTAAAAAGAGTCTGATGAAAAATGGGCAGAGCACATCCGAAATCTACCTCCCTTTATGTCTTTAACAATGTCATCGACTGAAATATTAAAGTCTTCTTCATTCAAATTAGCAGAAGCAATCCATCTTTTGATCAAAGCCAATGTTTTTGGAAAGGGGTGTAGTTTAATTTCAGTTAAAAATTTTCTTTTCCCCGTCATGTGTGGGCAGCGAATAAAGATGCACTTTGGCATTTTTTTCTGAAAGCATAACATAAAATAAAATAGGAAAATATATATTTTTAACATATACATATTGTTGCACTATATTAAGATAATAATATTATAACATCAATTACTTGAATTTAAGTAAATAACAAGTGTTACTTTTTAGGGATGCAACGAAATTTCTGGCGCCTAAAATTATCGTCTGAAAACTGTTTTTTTGGTATCGGCCCAAAGAAAAAAAGGCCGATACCAAAAGGCGGAGGGGTCTGCCCCAGGTGCCACCCATTGCTGGGGTTTCCAGTGTGTGATATGCAGAGAGGTGAGGATATTTACACTGCACAGATAGCAGGCTTGTAAGAGCTGCTCTGTTTGTGAAATTGTAATGTAATGTAACTGCATGCAGAGAGCAGCTGTCACAACTCGGCGGTGATGTCGGGGGGGTGGCCAGGACCAAATGGCTATTAAACACCAGCCAATGGGATAGGGGCTGGGTGGGTGTTTGATAGCTGTTTGGTCCCGCCCACCCCCGAGGTGTGACAGCTTCTCTCTGCATGCAGTTACATTACATTACAGTTTCACACACAGAGCGGCTCTTACAAGCCTGCTATCTGTGCAATGTGAAACTCCTCATCTCCTCTATCAGAGCCAATCAGTGCCACCTGTCAGGGCCAACCAATGCCGCCTTATCAGTGTGAGTCAGTGCTGCCTATCAGTGCCAGTCAGTGCTTCCAAAAAATGCTGCCAATCAGTCCTGCCTATCAGTGCCAACCAATGCCATCTATCAGTGCCACCACAAGAGAGTAGAAACCGCTCCAGGTGAATCACATGTGTAATCCCAATCACTCGGTGCACGTTCTGGTCCGTGTACCATCCAACATTGTGTCCAGAAAAGTGTAGAAAGCACTCGAGCAGATGAGGGAAAAAGTCCACTTTTATTTAAATCATAATCTTATCTAAGCGAATTCTATTTTGTGAAACGCGTTGATCTCTTGCTCAATGTCTTGTCACCCACTTGTAGTGGACTCACATTTCAGATTTCATTTTTGTCTTCAATGATGTAAATAAAAGTGCACTTTTTTTCTCATCTGTTCGAGTGCTGTCTACATCTTTCTGGATACAGTGCCAACCAATGCCACCTATCAGTGCCAATCAGTGCTGCCTATCAGTGTCCAGGCACAGTAGGTTGCATATGACAATTGTATATAAAATATATATTTTAAAAACTGTCATTTTCGGTTTTCGGCTTTCATCTAAGTGTATTTTCGATCTCAGTTTCGGCACCAAAATTTCCATTTAGTGCACCACTAGTTGTTTTGAAAAGTTGCTGAAGAATTGACTATTGACTAAATAACATAACAATATACGACAAGGAAAAAGCATAGAATAACCATGTTACAGGATACTACATGCACAATGGGAGGTAGCTAAGAAGGCAAGCAAGGTGCAGTGATTGCTTTTGCTACATTTATTTATAAGGTTAAGTGCTACATGCATTGGCTATAGAACAGAGTACTTACTATTAATTATGATCGTAATTTTTGCATGTAAAAATATCAAATGAGAATTTGAAGAGGAAATTTAAAGGTAAACCATTCATAACCATTGCCAATATCATATTAACACTTTTCATGATGTACTACATGAAAGTGTGATATCAGGATGGATTTAGGTTCTTCACATAGGTCATTTATAGATAAATATATAGATTTTACTAACTGTCAAATATTATTAGGAATCTTAAATGTCAACATACAGTTAGATCCATACAGTATCTCCCAAAAGTAAGTACACCCCTCACATTTGTGTAAATATTTTATTCTATCTTTTCATGTGACAACACTGAAGAAATTACACTTTGCTACAATGTAAAGTAGTGAGTGCACAGCTTGTATAACAGTGTAAATTTACTGTCCCCTCAAAATAACAACACACTGGGGGTCATTTACTAAAGCGTGAATATGCAATTGCGCGGTCAATGGAAATAGCACCTAATTAAGGCAATAAATACTTCAACTGGGCAAACGGAAAATCGCGCTATTGTCGGCGAACATGCCTGTCAAATTAGCATATGTGGGAATAGTTAAAGTCAATGGGGCTCGAACCTGCAAAATCCAAAGTCCTCATTGAAGGCTTGTATGCAAGTTATTCGCCATAAAAAGTGTATGGGGACCCGGGTACTGCCCTAGGGGACATGTATCAATTGTAAAATACATTTTTAAAATTATTGTTTTAAAAGGAGCAGTGATTTTAATGATGCTTAAAGTGAAACACTAAAAAGTCCTTTAAATATCGTGCCTGGGGGTCCCTTTAGTCTGCAAAAGCAGTGCATCTGTGCGATGCATAGAATATGCAATGCAAGGTGTGGTGATATCATCTGTGGGATTAGAACCCATGACTTCAACATTTGAAGGTATCAGAGCAAACCACTATGCTGCTGAGCTGAGCACAATCAAACATAGAAACTACAATTACTAAATGTTTGATTCTTTTCATTCTATACAATAATGTTTTGCATTTGCATTAATATTATGGTAACAACCATGCTCATGTGGCATTGGCGATTATGCATTTGCATATTGTCAGCAAAAGATGCTGATTAAGATGTAAGCTTTGCGCTTTTCATTTTCACAGTATATAGCTGGTTGCAAAGCAAGGTTCCGGCAAGCATGCCGCTGTGTCCTTAACAATTGATGAGTCATCAGCTGTCAGCTGAATGTAAAAAAAAACCCAAAAAATTGCAAGCAAAGAAAAAAAAAGAAAAACGGCGTGGGGTCTGCCCCAGGCCTAAGCAGTTAAATGTAAAAAAAGCCAATAGCTATTTTTTGACAAGTCCTTTATTGTGAAATAGCTCTAAACTGACTTCTCCCTGACCTGTCTCTCCCACGGCCATCTTCCCCTGTCGTCATCACTCCAGCCACCATCTTCTTCTGCTGCGTTCATCATCACTGCCGTCTTCCTCGTTGTCATTCTCTGTCTGGCGTATCTTACATAGCCATGGGGCGTGGCCATCCAATGATGTCACCCAGAGAGACCACCCCCCTTTTTTATATTAACGGGTAACCGGAGGAGAGGAAAATCACAGCGGTGGGTGAAGGTGGTGGGAGAGACAGCGGCAGGAGAAGATGTCGTCAGGAGAAGACGGCGACAGAAGATGGTGGCGATAGAGACGGCTCGGGGAAGAAGACGGCTCAGAGCTATTTTACAATAAAGGACTTGTCAAAACTGGCTATTTTTTTTTCATTTAACTGCTTTTTTTGGTGAATGGCTAGGGGTAAGATATACCCGATACCCATTCACATAGGAGGGGTAGTATCTGGGTCCCTCTTGTAAAAGGGGAATCCAGATTCAGATAAGCCCCCACCTGAAGACCCCGACAACCACCAGCCATGGTTGCCTGAAAGAGGCCCTTGTCCCCATCAACATAGGGACAAACACTTGTGCACGAACCGCCGTATAGCTACGGCAATTTTCGCAGGAGCCAACCTGCCGCCGTCAGACAGCGGCTGGTCGGCAAGTGGTTAAATGTACCATTTAGGCTTGCTGATACCATACAAATCATTGAACCAGCCAAACTTTGAACAGAAATTGGAGAAATGACCCCGTGTCATTGTGTTTTTGCTGTCTATGCCCGATTTTGGCAGGGGTGCTAATTACACACCTGTGGGCTGGCTTCATAATTCTCACAGGAAGAGAGCTCAGGGCTCACACTTGGAGACAGCTCTGCCCGGCAGACAGGAGTTCTGGCCTAAGAGGTTGGGAGGGTTCCAGGGTGAGACGGCTCCATGAGAGAAAGACAGGTGGTCTACAGGAGTCTAAGGCTGCAGGTGGCAGTCATTGTGTGTATGTGTGCAGGAGGCAGATGTGGCCCGCGATCAAGCAGCACGAAGCTAAAGAATGCGGATGCATTAATGTTGGAACCCCCTGCAAGGGAAGATTTCTGTTTATTGGAACTTTTTCTGTTCATTTAATAAAAATGGGCTGCATTGCCCTTAAAAACGCAGTCACGTTTCCTTAAAGTTGCATGCACCACTTGAATCCAATCACCCCGAACGTTTACAACAGTCAGACATGATTGACATTCATGTCAGCTGGGATTACTACTGATCTGTGATTAGCTGAAGCTTGTTGAGATAAGCCCAGGTATCATGTGATAGCTGGGGCCCAATCCCAGCTCACTAGTCTAGGTAACCAAGCTGATATTAAAGTGGTGCTCCAGCCCCCCCACAGAAAACGTACACGTCAGCAGCTACGCATCCTGCAGGGACACAGGCAGCTGTGGGTGGAAGCCGGAGCCGATGGTGACAGTAATGCGGCTGTGGAAAGGAGAAGGATCGGCAGCGGAAGCTCAGTGAGATGAGTCCTCTCATGCCGCTGTCCTGCCCAGTCCACCCCCTGACTTCACAGGTTGGGTGCCACCGCCTCCTCTCCCCTCACCCTCCCGCCTGGCCCTGCTCCGAGCGACATTCCTGTCTGATTAATGTGTCCGGGATTCAGGCAGAAACATTATTCAGACCAACAGTGAGAATGGACTGACAAGAGCCCAGGTGCCAGGATGCCATTTCTACTCCCCACAGTGACCTGGGATTTGTTCAGCCGTGACTTAAGGTGACCATAGATACATGGAAATTCAGCGGGTTCAGCAGGGATCGGTCACATTTCCATCCATGTGTGGTCACTGCTGGATAAAAGTCACTCCATCAGCGGCTGCAGCCAATAACTTCATCACTGATCTGTGTATTCTGAGAGCGGAGGAGCGCCCCCCATTGTCAGAATACAATAGTGCAGCGGGGAGGATTCCCCCATCCCCCTCCAATATGTGGATGGGGGAATCGCTTCAGTTTTTACCCATAGCCCGCTGGCTGAACGATAAAACTGAACCATGTATGGGCAGCTTTGGAAATAAGATATATTAATCATCAACTGATCCCCCTGAAGGGGTTAACGTGGTTGTCAACCCGTGACAACCACTTTAACCTACAGGTAAGCCTATAAAAAGGCTTACCTGTAGGTGCCCTGCATATCTTCCAAAACAATAGTGCAGCGGGGAGGATTCCTCCATCCTCCTCCAATGTGTGGCGCTGGCTGAATTATAAAACTGAACCATGTATGGGCAGCTATGGAAGCAAGATATATTAATCATCAACTGATCCCCCTGAATGGGGTTCATCTACACATTACCTCATCTGCCGCCAGATCCCACAGTATCTTCTCTCTACAGCCTCCTACATGGACGGTCCTGTGTATGTGACATCACTTCCTGTATTCCATAGAGACTTCCTGTGTGGGTAGAAGTGAGATCACCACCTTCTGGAGCTCAGAGGAACTGCAGCCCTGAGAAAGGTCTGGTAGTGTGAACACGGCCTTGTGCTGTGTGTGGATGTCCTGTATATCCTTATAGATGGGGTCATCTCCACTCCCACCAAGGGGGATAGAAATATATTACTGCTCGGGGGGAGACATTTTGGCCCCTTTGATTTTGCAGTAAAATTGATTGGAGATTTAGTCATGTAGAACATCTGTTATATAGATACAAAGAACCCCAGCCGAGAGTAAAGGGTGGAAATGGCTCCTGATCCCCAGATTTGGGCAATTATGTCACCAATAGAAATTGAATAAAACCCGTGCTATGTGTAACAACTCAAATACCTACAAATATAACTTATACCGGACTGCTGCTGTAACAAAGGTAAGTATTCCCTTTATCAACTAGAAGAGCATTATGTGTCACAGCGCTGTCCTATTGTGTGTGCTCATAAATTATCACAAATACACTAAAATATGTGGATACATTCATATATAAAGTGCTAGGGGCTCAAATAATATTCTCTGCAGATCTACTGCTTCCACTTTACACCTACTTCATTGATCTTATGGTGATTATCAATACATGAAGTAAACTGATCCATGTGCAAATTCATATACAACATAAAGTGCTTTGTGCTCAAAATGCTGTTCCCTGCAGATCC
>BLSH010250339.1:79443-90251 GCA_018402905.1 Glandirana rugosa
CGGCTATAGGCCCTCCCGGATGACATGGCCCCCCTCCCGTTGGAGGTTTTGACCTGTGGTACAGTAGGCCCTCCCGGATATCGGCCTTGGCTGAGTTTGGGGGGTCCTTGCGGTGGATATCTGTATCCCCTTTCCCCCCTTTTGAGGGATCCATACAGGGGTTCTCTGGTCCCCATACACAACATCTGGCTGGATTAACTTCGGAGGAAGGGGCTTCCCTCTCGTCTCTTCCCTTCTCCCTTCCCCCTCCCTCTCCTTCACCCCCCCCTTGTGGGACAATCTTTGGGGGGCGCTGTGGATACAGACGTTGCAGGCAGCATACAATGTGTAGGGACCCTTCCTATAGGCTGGAGCTTATAGCTGCCACCCTTTCGGATGGACACTAGCCGGGACCCTTACGCTACTCAACCCTACATAGGGCGGTCATCTGTGCCCCCCCCCTCCCGTTGGAGGTTTTGACCTGTGGTACAGTAGGCCCTCCCGGATATCGGCCTTGGCTGAGTTTGGGGGGTCCTTGCGGTGGATATCTGTATCCCCTTTCCCCCCCTTAGAGGGATACATACAGGGGTTCTCTGGACCCCATACACAACATCTGGCCGGATTTACTTCGGAGGAAGGGGCTTCCCTCTCGTCTCTTCCCTTCTCCCTTCCCCTCCCTCTCCTTCCCCCTCTTTTTCTTGCTTCGTGGCTCCCTGTTTGGTACACGCGCCCACCACTGCAATATTCGAAAATCTTACTTGGTCACTTGGATGTATATGACTGCCCCTGAAGAAGGGTATTATGTCCCGAAACATGTAGGGCACTTGTCCAAGAAGATGCCATCTTCAAGATTTTTGTATTTCTGTATTGCATTCTATGTACCTTGTTGTTTTTAAGAACCAATTTATGCAACTGTGCAATCATACATTTTTTATACGTTTGTATAAATAAATTCATTTTTTCATATAACTTAGTTTCAGTGTATACACTGCCATAAAAAGTCCCATTACTGTACTGGGGGAGTACTTATCACAATAAAATATAAGCTGGAGTGTACCTAGCTCAAGCTGAATTTCTCCTGGAAGAAGGCGAACCTCCACCCCGGTCTCAAGTCTTCTGCAGACTCTAACAGGTTTTCTTCTAAGATCGCCCTGTATTTGGCGCCATCCATCTTCCCATCAACTCTGACCAGCTTCCCTGCCCCTGCTGAAGAAAAGCATTCCCACAACATGAAGCTGCCACCACCATGTTTCACAGTGGGGATGGTGTGTTCAGGGTGATGTGCAGTGTTAGTTTTCCGACACGCATAGAGTTTTGCTTTTAGGCCAAAAAGTTAAATTTTGGTCTCATCTGAGCAGAGCCCCTTCTTCCATGTTTGCTGTGTCCCCCACATGGCTTCTCACAAACTGCAAATGGGACTTCTTATGGATTTCTTTCACCAATGGCTTTCTTCTTGCCACTCTTCCATAAAGGGCAGATTTGTGGAGGGCACGACTAATAGTTGCCCTGTGGACAGATTCTCCCACCTGAGCTGTGGATCTCTGCAGCTCCTCCAGAGTTACCATGGACCTCTTGGCTGCTTCTCTGATGAATGCTCTCCTTGCCCGGCTGGTCAGTTTAGATGGACGGCCATGTCTTGGTAGGTTTGCAGTTGTGCCATACTCTTTCCATTTCACGAACTTCGGGGGGCACTGTGTATACAAATGCTGCAGGCAGCATACAATGTGTATGGACCCTTCCTATAAGCTGGAGTGCCCCTAGCTCAAGCTGAATTCCAGGTATAGAAATTTTTACATTGTTACATTGGTCCACCTTGGACCAATGTATGGACGTACGCTATATTACTAAAAGTATTGGGACGCCTGCCTTTACACACACATGAACTTTAATGGCATTCCAGTCTTAGTCCGTAGGGTTGAACCTTGCTTTGTGCACTGGTCCAAATTATTTGCTGGAGGGGAGATTATGGCGTGGGGGTGTTTTTCAGGGGTTGGGCTTGGCCTCTTAGTTCCAGTGAAGGGAACTCTCAAGGTGTCAGCACACCAAGACATTTTGGACAATTTCATGCTTCCAACTTTTGGGAAGAGTTTGGGGATGGCCCCTTCCTGTTCCAACATGACTGCACACCACTGCCCAAAGCAAGGTCCATAAAGACATGGATGAGCGAGTTTGGGGTGAAAGGAAATTGACTGGCCTGCACACAGTCCTGACCTCAACCCGATAGAACACCTTTGAGATGAATTAAAAAGATGGGATGAAAAGTGACATCGCCTCCCCAATTAGAGAACACTTTGCGATCATTGATAAGGTGCAAAGTCTTCTCTGAATGGCATCAATGGCGAGTGGAAGCCGCTTGTCACAGGGCTCAGAAGCTAGTGGAGATCCCTGTAGTAGCTGTGCCTAATACAGCCATTTCCAGCTTTCACAGGGAACCCATAGGCATGGCATATACATACACTATATTACCAAAAGTATTGGGACACCTGCCTTTACATGCATATAAACTTTAATGGCATCCCAGTCTTAGTCCGTAGGGTTCAATATTGAGTTGGTTCACCCTTTGCAGCTATAACAGCTTCAACTCTTCTGGGAAGGCTGTCCACAAGGTTTAGGAGTGTCTATGGGAATGTTTGACCCAGAGGCGTAACTAGGAACCTTCAGGGCCCCGGTGCAAGAAATTATTAAGGGCCCCCCTGACCCCTGGCCAGGGCCCTTCCCTCCCTCCACTGATCCTGGGGCCCTTTACTCCCATCATGGGTCACTTTATTACGGCCTCACCAAATAAACGAATAGCTGTGCACCGAGCCTCCCATTCATTCAGAAACGGAAGTATAGTAAAAACCAACCACTGACTCTATCCATTCAGACAAGGAAGGAGCAATGACAGCAGGGGGAAGACAGCGGCTCTGTGGGGGGGACCAGGGAAGGTCACAGGGACCTTGGAAACAGCAGAAGACAAGTAAACTGGATAGGAGGAGCGGCAGGCGCAGCATATAGAGGAGGATATGTTCAAGCGCAGAGTGAACCGTGGACTAGGGATCAGATGGAGTGGTTATGCTGTGAGCATGTGATGGGAGGCATTTAGGTGGGGGCAATCACAGATGACCAATGATGGAGCTGAATGACATTCATGAAAGTTCATTAAAAACATAAAAAAATCATAAAAATCATAAAAGTCATACAATTGTCTATACACAAAGATCCTGGGTGCTCTTGTGGGTGACTGTCCTGCCAAGGACTGCAAATGTGGGAAGCAAACCAAACTTCTGTGTGAAAGGAAACAAGAAAAAAACAAAATGCGCCTCTAAGAGTAACAGTAAAAAACAGGATTTTATTAACCACTTCAGCCCCGGAAGGATTTCCCACTGTAGGACCAGAGCCCTTTTTGCGATTCGGCACTGCGTCCCTTTAGCTGAAACTTGCGCGGTCGTGCGGCGTTATACCCAAACGAAATTTGCGTCCTTTTTTTCCCACAAACAGAGCTTTCTTTTGGTGGTATTTGATCACCGCTGCGTCATTTCCGATCGCCGCTATAAACAAAAGAAGAGCGACAATTTTGCAAAAAAAAAACAAATTTCTTACTTTTTGCTAAAATACAAATCAAAAAAAAAAATATAATATTTTCATCGGTTTTGGCCAATTTATATTCTTCCTCATATTTGTGATTAAAAAAAATCGCAATCGGCGTTTATTGATTGGTTTGCGCAAAAGTTGACGCGTTTACGGATGATGAGAATTCATTTCTGGAGTTTTTATTTTTTTTTTATTTTTTACTAGTAATGGCGGCGATCTGCGATTTTTAGCGGTACTGCGATATTGCGGCGGACATGTCGGAACATTTTGACACTTTTTTGGGACCATTGGCATTTATACAGCGATCAGTGCTATGAGAATGCACTGATTATTGTGTAAATGCCATTGGCAGGGAAGGGGTTAACCTGCAGGGGGCGCTCTAAGGGTTAACTGTGTTCCCTGGGCGTGTTCTAACTGTATGGGGGCTGCCCTAGCAGGGGAAGGGAAGTGATCACAGCTTCCATGTAAAGGAAGGCTGTGATCACAGCCCTTCCCCCTTCACAGAACGGAGGTCCGTGTTTACACTCCGGGGGGGCATCGCGGGTAGTCGGCGGAGATCGAATCCTAAACCTTGTGGACAGCCTTCCCAGAAGAGTTGAAGCTGTTATAGCCGCAAAGGGAGGGTCAACTCAATATTGAACCCTACAGACTAAGACTGGGATGCCATTAAAGTTCATGTGCGTGTAAAGGCAGGTGTGGAGTAACTAGAACCTTCAGGGACCCAGTGCAAGAAACTATGAAGGGCTCTTCTGACCTTGGCCAAGTCCCTTCCCTCCAAGCCTGATGATGGAACGCCAGGGCTCGGTCGCTAGTGTGACCTTTGTGACCTTGGTAGTTCTGCTACGGGTGTCAGTAGTTATTTTATTTTTTTACCATTCTTACTCTCTTTTTTTTTTTTTATAATATTCATTTTTTACAGTTTATAGAAGGGTGTTGCGCTTAGAACATACATTTAGTTTAAAAAAGCAGCTAGCACAAAAATGTTGAACTACACATCCTCTAAAAATGATACATTATGGCGCAAATCCTAGATCTTTAATCCTGGATAAATGTCAATCCTAGGCTGTGATGTTATAGAGAAAACCGATATCCACAACCGTTATTTATGTCTCTTACCAACTATAAGTGACCCCCGTTACATAGGTCAAGGAGGCCTTCTCAGATCCCAACACCAGCCGGATATAGGTGACCCTCCAAAAGGCCAGACGTTTACTAGAGCTCCAAATGTTGATCATAAAAAAGAAAAAAACTTCTCATTGTGTAGTATTTTAAGTATTCATGGGGGATATATTCAGAAAGTAGACCTCACCCCCAGTAGTGTATTTAGGTTTTGTGCTGCCCTAGGCCTGACTAAACTCGTGCACCCCCTAATTTAAATATGAGGCACCCCTTCCTGTTTCCTGACTCGCCTTGAAATTTTCCAGTGGGGACACTAGTTTTGAGGGTTATGGGGGGGGGGCAATGGATTCCCCTTATTTGCAGAGATTTCCTCACACTTCTTGTTTGGCTATGGGGCAGCACAACAACTCATTAGTTGGGGTTCGCCACCTTGGCCCCTTGGGACACCCGGGTCCCCTACATATGTATGGGCTACCCCTCCTGATGGCGGCCCTGCCAAGCCGCTTTATGGGGGTACTAGACAGATTTGCCTCCCGGGCTAATCTGCCCCATAGGACTGGCGCTACACTAAGTGTAGCGCAAGGTGGCGGGGACTCTTTTTGTGCTGCCCCCCTGCAAAGTGCCGCCCTAGGCCTGGGCCTTGTTGGCCTAGGCCAAGATACAGTGTTGCTCACCCCCACCAAAGGGAGAATAGGGACCACCACCAAACACCACACTCAGAAACCCTTACCGGAAATAAACCAAAATAAACTAAGCAAAGGTCCGCCAAGTGTCTACCTCCACACTTGGCGGGCCTTTGCTTAGTTTATTTTGGTTTATTTCCGGTAAGGGTTTTTGAGTGTGGTGTTTGGTGGTGGTCCCTATTCTAGCTTTGGTGGGGGTAAGGTCTACTTTCTGAATATATCCCCCATGAATACTTAAAATACTACACAATGAGAAGTTTTTTTCTTTTTTATGATCAACGTTTGGAGCTCTAGTAAACGTCTGGCCTTTTGGAGGATCACCTATATCCGGCTGGTGTTGGGATCTGAGAAGGCCTTCTTGACTTCTGTAACGGGGGTCACTTATAGTTGGTAAGAGACAGTAATAACGGTCGTGGATATCGGTTTTCCCTATAATATCACAGCCTAGGATTGACATTTATCCAGGATTAAAGATCTAGGATTTGAAACTACTGTTTGAGCGCTGCACCACAATGTATAATTTTTTTACAGTTGTTTACAATTTTTTAGGAGCCCATTTGCAGACCTCTGATGTTCCACCTTGGAGACAGAGAAAGGAGATTGAGGACACAGCCCTCAATCTCCATCTCTGCAGCCTCAGCTGCACAGAATGAATGGACAAGATTAGCTTTGTCCAGAGGCTTCCCATTCATTCACAAACTGAAGCATAGTAAACACAGTTTACTATGTTTCAGTTATGAATGGACAGAGTCAGTGATCATTCCCCTTCCCCGCTCTCCATCCTGACAGATCCCCTGCAGCAGCTGGCAGGAGAGGGGTGGAGGGAACCCAGCAGAGCTGCGGGGGACGAGGGGGGAGGCCATGGAGAGCCACTGGGGAAAGAAGCTGGATAGGAGGAGCAGCGGGGGGGGGGGGGCCCACATGAGCCCTGTGCAGTATGGGGCTGGGTCACAATTGTGACCTCTGTAGGTACGCCCCTGCTGTGGGACCCCCCTGGTGGAAGTTAGAAATCATTGTAGTAGGCAGTGCTACTACAGTGATTGTTGTTAGCTTCCAGGTCCGGTGCCAAGAAACTGCCCTGCTGGTTACCGAACACAGATCACCCACTCAGCAGAGGCGTAACTAAAACCTTCAGGGCCCTGGTGCAAGAAATTATGAAGGCCCCCCTGACCCTGGCCAGGGCCCTTCCCTCTTCTCGCTGATTCTGGGGCCCTTTACTCCTATCGCCGGTCCCGCAGCGGGGCCCTTTCACAAGCTCTGCAGCGGGCCCCCTTACTGCCATCTTCGTACCTCCCCATGGGGGTGTAATGCAAGGGCCCGGTCACAATTGCAATGTTTGGAATCCTGATAGTTCCCTCACTGGTGTCAGCAGTTTGTAATTTTTATTTTAATTTTATAATTTTTTTACCATTTCATTTTATTTTTTTTACAATTTTATTTTAAAAAAAATTTTTAACCACTTCAATACCGGGCACTTAAAACACTTCCCACCCAGACCAATTTTCAGCTTTCAGTGCTGTTGCCACTTGAATGAGAATTGCGCGGTCGTGCGAAATTGAGGCAAAACTAAATTTTTGTCATTTTGTTCCCATAAATAGAGCTTTCTTTTGGTGGCATTTGATCGTCTCTGCGTTTTTTATTTTTTGCGTTATAAATAAAAAAAGACCAAAAATTTTGAATAAAAAAAAACATTTTTCTTTGTTTCTGTCACATAACTTTGTATAAAGTACATTTTCTCCTTCACTGATGGGCACTGATGTGGCTACACTGATGAGGCTAGACTGACAGACACTGAGGAGGCAGTACAGATTGGCACTGATAAGGTGGCACTGATAAGGTTGCACTGATGTTGGGGCACATATGCAGCACTGATGTGCGGCACTGATAAGCAACACTGATGGGCACTGATACATGGCACTGATATGCGGCATTGATGGACACTCATAGGCGGCACTGATAGGTGGCACTGGGCACTGATGGGCAGATAGGTGGCACTGCTGGGCACAGATAGGTGGCACTTTGAGGTGGCACTTTTAGGTGACACAGGCGGGCACTGATAGGTAGCACAGGTGGGCACAGGTGGTAACTGATAGGTGGCAATGCTGGGTACTGGTGCATATAGCACTGTTAGGGATTGCACTGGCAGGCACCATACATGGGTACAGTGCCATCCCTACAGTGCACTGTATTGCCCTTACCTGGCGGTCTAGTGGGGGCTCCCTGGTGGTCCTGGGCAGCCTCCATATGCCCTCCTTGGTGGTCCTGGGCGGCCTCCTCACGGTGTCCGGGGGGCTCCCTGGTGGTCCTGGGCAGGCTCCCTGGTGGTCCAGTGGGGTGATCCCGAGGGTGGCTGTGCTGATAAATGTTCAGCACAGCCCCCCCGTCAGGAGAGCAGCCGATCTGCAGACCTGAGCAGAGGAAAAGCCGATAAATGGCTCTTCTTATTTACACTGTGATCAGCCGTGATTGGTCACGGCTGATTACATGGTAAAAGGCTTCCACAGAAGCCTTTTACCTCGGTCGGTAATGCGATGGGTCAGACTGATCCACGGCACCAACGATTGCCGCGATGCGCGTCCCCACAGGTACGCGATCGCGGATTATCCTGAGGACATCAATACGCCCGGCAGGAAGTGGTTAAGGAGCCCTGTTAGAGGGCTTTGATGAGATATCAGGGGTCTAAACAAACCTCAGCCCTTAATTTCCATCTGCGTAGCCTCAGCTGCACAGAATGAATGGACAGGAATAGCTGTGCACCGAGCCTCCCATTCATTCAGAAACTGAAGTATAGTAAAAACAGTTTACTATACTATACTATGAATGAACCAATTGGTACCAATCACTGACTCTGTTCATTTAGAAAAGGAAGGAGTCGGTAAATGACAAATTTACTGACCCGTTCCCATCTCTCCATCATGACTCATCTTCTACAGGAGGGGGGAAGACAGCAGCTCTGTGGGGGGGGGGGGGACCAGGGAAGCACACAGGGACCCTGGGAACAGCAGAAAACAAGTAAACTGGATAGAGGAAAATGGAGGAGAATGGGTCCTCTAAATGCCGCCCCCTGCCATCCCTCCTATCCAGGTGTACAAGGGGCACACAGGGACCCTGGGAATAGCAGAAGACAAGTAAACTGGATAGGAGGGGCGGCGGGGGCGGCATATAGAGGAACCAATCTCCTGCATTAGGAGGAAAATGAAGGAGATTGGTTGCTCTAAATGCCGCTCCCGCCATCCCTCCTATCCAGGTGTACAAAGGAGGCACACAGGGCCCCTGGAGCATGGGGCCCGGTTGCCGTCGCAACCCCTATTGTTAGCATGAGCGCCGTTCAGAGAACACGTTACATTTTCTCAATGAAGTCTGTCTGATTGGATTCAGTGGAAATCATGGAGATTGCCCCTCCATCTCTCCACCTCATCCAATTAGAGAACACTTTGCATTCATTGAGAAAATGCAAAGTGTTCTTGGAATGGCATTCATGCCACGCAGCTGACCTCCTGTGTTCACAGTGCAGAGGGCAGCTGCTTGGCACATGACCCAGAAGCTAGTGGAGATCCCTGTAGTATCAGTACCTAGTACTGTGATTTCCAGCTTCCATGGGGATCCCACAGGTATGGCACATGCATACTTGTATTGGTCCAAGCTGGTCCAATGTCAAAATTGCCATACCTGGAATTCAGCTATAAATGAAATGTATTTTCAGCAAGGCTTTGTTTATGTTCTCTGCTTGCATTTAGAGTTGAGCGAACCCGTGGATGTTCGGGTTCGGTGGGTTCGGCCGAACTTCCGAAAAAAGTCCGGGTTCGGTACCGAACTTGGCCCGAACTTTACCCCGAACCCCATTGAATTCAATGGGGACCCAAACTTTTCGGCACAAAAATGACTGTAAAAGAGTCCTGGTAAGTGCTAGAGGGCTGCAAAATGAAATGATTTTAGAATAATAATCTGTCCCTTACAGCAACAGCAGGAACCTGACCCTATAGAACTAGGAGATGATTTTAGAACAATAATCTGTCCCTCTAAGCAGTAGACTCTACCTAGTCCAGTCAGATCTTTCTGTAATGCAGGATGAGATCTGTAATCTGTCCCTAAAAGCAGTAGTAGCAGTAATCTCTACCTATCTATCTATCTGCAATCTGTCCCTCACAGCACCGGCAGCATCCTCTCCCTACACTACCCAGAGAGCATGTGACATGCAGCACTGTGACTCCAGCCTCATATAGAGGCTGGATCACATGATGCACTGGCCAATCACAGCCATGCCATTAGTAGGCATGGCTGTGATGGCTTCTAGGGAAAACCAGTGAAACGCTTGTTGATTGGCTGCCCTGCAGCTATTCAACATGCGTTATCAAATACCCGAACTCAGAACTCGAACCCAAACTTTTTTTCAAATGTTCGGGTCCGGGTCACGGACACACCAAAGTTCGGTAAGAACCAGAACTTTACAGTTTGGGTTCGCTCAACTCTACTTGCTTTGGCTTTCTCTTAAACTAGGGACATTATTTCTGCCTGCTGCTGTTGAGTGTTCTCCAGTAGTTAATGCGAGACATAACAATGTATGAATTATGGATATTTATCTGCCTTGGCCAGGGCCTTCCAGTTTTATTCCAGGGATGTGAACGGAAGGGAGACGGTAAATATCTGGAGAAACCTTCTAGAAGGGTTTTCTTTTGCCTGGAGAGGATGTTACTGTAGAGACTGGAGAAAGATCTTGGTCCTTCCCTCCCAGGCACGTAATTGCTTGCATGGGACCAGAGGACCAATTCTGGTTGGTTGCTGCTACTATAATGTCAGGGCCAACACTAACTAATAAAGATATATTGTCTATTGTTATTTTATTTTTATTTTTTTTTAATCAAAGAAAGGTTTTTTGAAAAACGATGTACATCAAACATATTTTTAACCACCATTTCACATAATCATGCATGAAATACAGACTGGTAACGTCACAAGCAATTGACAAATCCTCAGTTCACCTCGTGTGGTAGCAAATTACCCGCCTTTCCCGACCTCAGCAATTAGTGTTGAGCGAACCCGGACTGTAACGTTCGGGTCCGTACCGAACTTTAGGGTGTCCGTGGCACGGACCCGGACCCGGACATTTCAAAAATCGTTCGGGTTCGGTCCGGGGTTCTGCTATTTTACTCCACGTGTTGAGAAGCTGCAGGGCAGCCAATCAACAAGCGTTTCACTGGTTTGCCCTTAGAAGCCATCACAGCCATGCCTACTAATGGCATGGCTGTGATTGGCCGGTGCATCATGTGACCCAGCCTCTTTATAAGCTGGAGTCACAGTGCTGCAGTCACATGCTCCTTGGGTTAGTATAGGGAAAGGTAGCTGACGGCGTGAGGGACAGATTTTAGCCATTTTAAGACCTGATCCTGCATCCTGAGATAGATTACTTTACTACTGCTGTCTGTGCTGTTGCTCTGAGGACAGATAGCAGAAATT
>BLSH010250340.1:3855-21903 GCA_018402905.1 Glandirana rugosa
GGACATTGGCCGGGACTGTTATGGGGTTGTATGGCTACTACTATTAATCGGAAGTCATTGAAAAACATCAAATAAACGAGTTATTTGAACACCTCTCTTACAATCCCCATGTACTACGAGGTTTTGTAATTTTATAAGATTCGGAGAAATTTGTCGTTCTTTTACCTACTACGGGGATTAAGGAACTCGTCGTCACAGTGCATGGACCACCGCCTCAGACTGAATACGTCACCCGTTGGAGAGAATGCTGGGACTAAGGACTTGGGGACCATGACACCTGTCCCTCGAGCCCTCACGTCCCTCCGTGCTCCCAGCCTGACCCAACCCAGTCCGACCCTCGTGCCTCCCTGCACTCCCGAGCTCCCTGTCCACAGTACCAGGGGTTCAGGAATCAGGGTCGTAAGAGAGGTTGCCCACTGCATAAGTCAGACTCCGCCACCAGGTACGTGACACTGCTGCTCAAGGAATTAGGGGCATCATCCATTTTCTTGCTGTTTAAAGAGGCTTAGAATATTTTAATGTTTTGGAGCATCATGTACCCCTAACATTCTCTCCACAAGTTTATTGAGCAAATAAACTACAAAAAGTTACTGAAGGCTAATTATCATCATCGGTATGTTGGGGTATTGTCAGGGCCGGTTACAGGGCAAGTAACCACTGGGGAATGTAGGAGAACCCATACACCAGAATCCTAGTGAGGAGGGTTTTTTTTTTTGGGGGAGGGGGGGTTCTGGTACCAGACAGGGGCCTGAGCCAAAGTCCAAAGAGCCTGGAGAATTTGGAAGTTGGCTGCTAGCCTGGATCATCTTCAGAGATGTATACTTTGCTGAAGAATGTCCAGGAGAGCTTGGGGGGAGCAACTGCCAGGTGGACTTTGCATGGAGACCTCATTACTCAGTTCTTTAAGCGTGAGGTCAGAGGGCCACTTTCAATTGTACCCCTAACATTCTGTCCACAAGTTTATTGAGCAAATAAACTACAAAAAGTGACTGAAGGCAATTATTGCCATTGGTATGTTGGTGTATTGTCATGTTCAGTTACAGGGCACTGAGGGCAGGTCCCCACTGGGGAAGGTATGAGAACCCATATACCTGAAAATCCTGCACGGGTAGTGCTACACACGTACTGGGCAATTGTCATCATGCACTAAATGTCCCTCAATGTATCATTGGGGCAGGGGTCTCCAAACTGATGTAAGAGGGGACACTAATGATGACTGTTATGTAGGGGAAACTCTGATCTGAGGAGGACTCTGATGGAGACCTTGATGTAAGTAGGGCCTCTGTAAAGGGGGCTCTTATGGGCTCCCTGATGTAAGGGAGTCTCTCATGGGGACTTGGATGTTAGCGCAGACTTAAATGTAAGTGTAAGGGGGTGTCTGATGTTAGAGCTGACTTAGCTGTAAGGGGTCTATAATGGGGACCCTAATGTAAGGGGAGAGTCTGATGTTAGAGCAGACTTAGATGTAAGGGGTCTATGATGGGGACCCTGGTGTAAAGGGGTGTCTGATGTTAGAGTTGACTTAGATGTAAGGGGCATATGATGGGGACCCTAATGTAAGTGGGGAATCTGATTTTAAAGCAGACTTAGATGTAAGGGGTCTATAATGGGGACCCTGATGTAAGGGGGGATTCTGATGTTAGAGCGGACTTAGATGTAAGGGGTCTATGATGGGGACCCAGATGTAAGGAGGGAATCTGATGTTAAAATGGACATATATGTAAGGGGTCTATGGTGGGGACCCTGATGTGAAGGGGAATCTGATGTTAAAGCAGACTTACATGTAAGGAGTCTATGATTGGGACCCTGATGTAAGGGGGAATGAAATGTTAGAACTGACTTAGATTTAAGGGGTCTATGATGGAGATCCCGATGTAAGGGAGGACTCTGATGTTAAAATGGACTTAGGTGTAAAGGGTCTATCATGGAGACCCTGGTGTAAGGGGGGTTTTGATGGTAGAATGGACTTGGACGTAAGGGGTCTATGATGGAGACCCTGATGTAAGGGGGGATTCTAATGTTAGAGTGGACTTAGGTGTAAGGGGTCTATGATGGGGACCCTGATATAAAGGGGATTCTGATATTAGAGTGGACTTAGATGTAATGGGTCTATGATGGGGACCCTGATGTAAGGGGGGAATCTTATGTTAGGTCAGACTTTGATGTAAGGGGTCTATGTTGGGGAACGAGATGTAAGGGGGGACTCTGATATTAGGGCAGACTTAGATGTAAGGGGTCTATGATGGGAACCCTGATGTAAGGGGGGGTTCTGATGTAAGGGGGGAAATTGAAGTAAAGGGGGACGCTGATGGGCTTAATTGTGTTTATTTTACTGAATGTTTTTCTCTGCTGTTAATAAATATCACGCTGAGTACAAAAATGTTTTTTGCATATTTGAAAAACATGAAGTGGCCCTGTTAAAAGTTTGTAGACCCCTGATTTCGAGTGTATACAGCTGTGTAAAGTGCAAGAATAGATCTATGATATAACAATATCTTAGTAAGGTCTACATGTGTGTAGTAATAATGTATACAATGTAACATCTTATAGTGTGGCTGTTCCTATGGTGATATATACAGTATATGGTGATATATACGGGGGGGGGGGGGGGTGATTTGTATGTATTGTAAGGGATACAATGTATCATATTCTGATTGATGTGTATGTATACTGATATAGGCAATTTATCATCTTATGTTGTCTGCATGCAGAGTAATACTTCTTATGAGATATGTGTAGTGATGGATGGAGACAACGTATATTGATGTTATAGTAGATGACAGTGATATATACGATAACAGATGGACTGTACGGTGATGTATAAAACATATGGTGATACGTATGGAATGACAGATACAATATATCTTATTCTGCTCTCTACTTTCAATATAGTAAATGTGTTCTATGATCTGTGTGTATAGTGATATAGGAAGCGCAGGGCATTAAAAATCTTGGGGCCCCATACAGCCTACCCAAACGGGCCCCCTCCCATCAATATTTTTTTTTTTTTTTTTTTTATGGAAGCTGATCTCTGCTTTTCCCCCGTCCCCTATTTGTCAGGAACAGTTGTCCCGGTAAATTTGTGTACTCTGCCCCCAGGATTGTACCCAACCAGAGCAAAAGCTATGCCCTCCGAGACTTATCATCCTACCCGGTGGCTTTGGAAGAAATGTCTGCTCGGGCTGCAACATTAGTGTGCATGGGTCCCTGAACCAAGCTGTGGACGCTGCAATTGGACTGTCTGTACTGGGCTCAGGCCCCATCGAGAAAGCAGGGGCAAGGCCTGGGCCCGGGGCAGGAATAATGGCTGTACCTCCATCTTGGCAGCCCTGAGTAAGGCTCACATCTGTGCGTGTTAGGAATGCATGCAAAATCTGGTGCTTTCCCAATATGCAAAGAAACAGGCTGCACTTTAGCAAACGCATGGGGGTGCCATTATTTTTTAACGGCGCCCCACACATCTGCAAGCGCATGCATTTTTGTGCGTGCCAAATAGTTACAGCAAAACCATGTGGTTCAGTACATTTTTATAGAAGAGTCAAGGACTTCTTTTTCATGTGTAGGGCAGCACATTGCAATGAATGGACAACCCTGCATGCAAGGCACGGGAACGTGATAAAAATGCACACGCTCCGGCACATGCACAAATGTCAACTAAGCTCCAGGGACTTCTTTGCATGGTTCTTGCACGTAAGCCTGACCATTGAAACGTGCTGGAAATGTACTTGCATTCCAGCACACATGCAAGTGGCAGCACATCTGCTTGCAGCGCTGAGACCTGAGTCTGAAACACAATAGGAGGATGGAGCATGGAGCTTCCATGGAACACTGAGAATCCATTCTTGGTGAATAAGAATGGTGACCACCAGGTATCTCCCTGAAATGATATGGTTGGACAACTGTATCATTGGATTTGTGTATGGACACATTGTATGAGGGTCTCTCACAATTCTATATACAGTATCTCACAAAAGCGAGTACACGCTTCACATTTTTGTAAATATTTTATTCTATCTTTTCATGTGACAACACTGAAGAAATGACACTTTGCTACAATGTAAAGTAGTGAGTGTACAGCTTATATAACAGTGCAAATTTGCTATCCCTTCAAAGTAACGCAATACACAGCCATTAATGTCTAAACCGCTGACAACAAAAGTGAGTACACCCCAAGTGAAAATGTCCAAATCAGGCCCAATTAGCCATTTTCCCTCCCCGGTGTCATGTGACTCGTTAGTGTTATAAGGTCTCAGGTGTGAATGGGGAACAGGAGTGTTAAATTTGGTGTTATCACTCTCACTCTCTTATACTGGTCACTGGAAGTTAAACATGGCACCTCATGGCAAAGAACTCTCTGAGCATCTGAAAAAAAGAATTGTTGCTCTACATAAATATGGCCTAGGCTATAAGAAGATTGCCAAGACCCTGAAACTGAGCTGCAGCACGGTGGCCAAGACCATACAGTGGTTTAACAGGACAGGTTCCACTCAGAACAGCGCCTCGCCATGGTCGACCAAAGAGGTTTAGTGCACGTGCTCAGCGTCATATCCAGAGGTTGTCTTTGAGAAATAGACGTATGAGTGCTGCCAGCATTGCTGCAGAGGTTGAAGGGGTGGGGGGTCAGCCTGTCAGTGCTCAGACCATACGCCACACACTGCATCAAATTGGTCTGCATGGCTGTCATCCCAGAAGGAAGCCTCTTCTAAAGATGATGCACAAGAAAGCCCGCAAACAGTTTGCTGAAGACAAGCAGACTAAGGACATGGATTACTGGAACCATGTCCTGTGGTCTGATGAGACCAAGATAAACCTATTTGTTTCAGATGGTGTCAAGCGTGTGTGGCGACAACCAGGTGAGGAGTACAAAGACAAGTGTGTCTTGCCTACAGCCAAGCATGGTGGTGGGAGTGTCATGGTCTGGGGCTGCATGAGTGCTGCCGGCACTGGGGAGCTACAGTTCATTCAGGGAACCATGAATGCCAACATGTACTGTGACATACTGAAGCAGAGCATGATCCCTTCCCTTCGGAGACTGGGCCGCAGCGCAGTATTCCAACATGATAACGACCCCAAACACACCTCCAAGACGACCACTGCCTTGATAAAGAAGCTGAAGGTAAAGGTGATGGACTGGCCAAGCATCTCCAGACCTAAACCCTATTGAGCATCTGTGGGGCCTCCTCAAATGGAAGGTGGAGGAGCGCAAGTTCTCTAACATCCACCAGCTCTGTGATGTCGTCATGGAGGAGGGGAAGAGGACTCCGGTGACAACCTGTGAAGCTCTGGTGAACTCCATGCCCAAGAGGGTTAAGGCAGTGCTGGAAAATAATTTTGGCCACACAAAATATTGACACTTTGGGCCCAATTTGGACACTTTGACGTTTGTTGCTAATGGTTTAGACCAGGCATCCTCAAACTACGGCCCTCCAGCTGTTGCGGAACTACACATCCCATGAGGCATTGTAAAACTCTGGCATTAACAGACATGACTAGGCATGATGGGAATTGTAGTTCCTGAACAACTGGAGGGCCATAGTTTGAGGACCCTAGGTTTAGACATTAATGGCTGTGTGTATTTACAAAAATGTGAGGGATGTAATATAGTAAAGTCGGCCATATGGAGCGATTTTCTTTCCTGCAACTGTGTTGATGGGGGAATCCCTACCATGAAGCCGTTGTGTTCTCTTGGCGGGGGGAAAGGGGGGCTATACTAGCCTTTAGCAGTAACTGCATGCAAAATATGACAGGCTGGTTGTACCCAAGTTCATCAATCCAACATTTCAAGGGGTATAAATACTTTATCAAGGCACTGTATGTATGTCGCTGATGTGACATGGACATCTATGGTATGGATACATTGTATGAGCATCTCCGGCAGTGCTATTTATGTATGTCGCTGATATGATTTGGACACCTATGGTATAGATGCTGTGACAATGCTATGTCTTTCCTTGTGTGAGAATAGGCAGAAAAAACAGAGGATTCGCAGAGTGTGAAGCTCCAAAGTATTCATTATGAGCGTAGTAAACAGGTCCCAGGGAACATTTAGCTCGGCATATAGTCACACATATACAGTAGTTACACCACATCCCCTAAAATGCATAAAGTATGTATTTGATACCATTTTCTGTTTTCCTGGTGCCAACATGGCATCATACATGTTGTAGTATGCTGCCATGGATTGGCACCAGGAAAGGAAAATTACGTAAGCATTTGATCCAATTTCCCATTTTCTCGGCTCATAACAGAAGAGAAACAAAAGAAAATGGGACTTTTAAGGTGTGATTCCTCAGCAAATAAATAACTAGAAGCCAATATAAAATACAAGCTTTATTTGTGTTCAAATTCACAATCGGGGGAGACCCCTATACAAAGAAGGGGAGCCAGACAGACTGGTTTGACCAGTCACAAATACCCCAAGGAAGATGTTGAGGCTGGAAAGGCATGCCTTATTCTTTATATCGGCCATTGCTATCAGTTTTTCCGGGACTTTAAAAACCTTTATTCCCTCTGGGAGCATCCAAGCTTGCTTTTTTTTTTTAAGTATTTGTGCTCTGGTTAAACCACTCTGTCTGTCTCCCCTTCTTTGTCTTGGGGTCTCCCCCAAAAGACTGTATTTTATATTGGCTTCCAGTTATTTTTTTGCTGAGGAATCAAACCCTGAAAGTCCCATTTTTCTCTCCTATTATGAGCAGAGAAAATGGAAAATTGCATCAAATACTTACCGTAATTTTCCTTTCCTGGTGGCAATCCATGGCAGCACACCACCACATGTACCACATGTATGCTGCCATGTTGGTACCCAGAAAATTGTATCAAAGGCTTACCGTAATTTTCCTTTCTTGGTGCCAATCCATGACAGCATACTTTTACATGTACCACATGCATGCCGCCATGTTGGTGCCAGAAAATCAGAAAATTGTCTCAAATACATACTGTAATTTTCCTTTTCCGGTGACAATCCAAGGCAGCATACACGTGGTACATGTGGTAGTATGCTGCCATGCTGGCGCCAGGAAAACAGTTTTTGCAGCTTTCTCCAGTTTGGTAGTCCCGAATCAGGGTCTAGAACTTGGAGACTTTGGGAAGGTTTGGGTGGGAAGAAGTCTCCAATCCTGTGTCCGGGTCTTACTGGAGGCCTGAAGGTTATAACTTATAAGCCAGGCCTGATCATCGTTTAGGGCTCCCATTTGGAAACAAAGCCTTTCTGTGGAGATAGGCAGGGCTGGTGCAAGCATTTTTGACACCCTAGGCGAAACCTCATTTTGCCGCCCCTTGGCTCCACCCCTGACTCCACCCCCTTTTTCCTGCCCATCCTGATCAGTGCCAATGAATTGGAGCCTGATCAGCGCCAATCAAATGCAGCCTCACCAGCGCCCATCAAATGCAGCTTCACCAGTACCAATCAATACAGCCTTACCTGTGCCCATCATATACAGCCTCACCTGTGCCCATCATATACAGCTTCACCTGTGCCCATCAAATACAGCTTCACCTGTGCCCATCAAATACAGCTTCACCTGTGCCCATCAAATACAGCTTCACCTGTACCCATCAAATACAGCTTCACCTGTGCGCATCAAATACAGCTTCACCTGTGCCCATCAAATACAGCTTCATCTGTACCCATCAAATACAGCCTCATGGGGGGTGGGGAAGGAGGGGGAGTATTTGGCAGATCGGTCACTATTTCATTATCTCAGACAGTGTCAGTTTTTACATGAATCAATGCAGAGCAGCCAGTGACGAATCAAGAGTGGGAAGGAGCCCCTAGGCTGCAGTGCGCCCTAGGCGGCCGCCTACTCCGCCTAGTGGTAGAGCCGGCCCTGGAGATAGGGGTGTGCTCCAGCCAAGTGACACACTTGGGAAACAAGACTCTATGTTGGGGAGATTCCTTACCAGCAGGACCGGGAAAGTTGGGACAGCTAAGCAAGCCTGCGGGGCTTGGAGAGCTGAGGCAACTAGCGAGTCCAGGAGACTGGATGGAGTCTGTAAATCTCTGGAAGAGTGAAAGAGCCACAGGTTGTAGGAGAACCCTATCTAGAGGCCAGGAGTAGGGCCTGTACAGCGAGGTGCTCTAAGAGAAAAGAGCATTGGTGTGGCTGAAGAGAGCCAGATGACTTACTATTTTCTGATGACTGTTTCATTGCTGAAAAACCACTGCATTGGGAATCTTAAACCGCAGTTCGGACTGTCATGATTTATTTACCACTTCCCGCCTGGTCAATGTATATAAATGGCCGGGTGGGTGCTCTCTAGTTCTGGATGTACTCATACATCCTCCCGCTCACACACACCCCCTGGGGCATACCATGTGATCGCCCCAGGTACCATGTGATTGCTGTGACCAATCACAGCTATCACATATCCACTAGTAAACAACTGTCATGAATGGCATCCATTCATGATAGCATTGTTTACTATTGTGATCTCTGTTTGGATGACTCTTCAGAGAGATTTTGACAGGCAGTGAGGAGGCACTGTATCACTTCCTCACCACCTGCTTTAACACCTTGGACCCCGCACACGCACTCCCATAATCTAGAAAGCCTTAAGGTGCTCCTTGGATTTTGGAGCCTCTGTGTGGCTAGGCTGTGAAAAAAAGTCTCACATACAGTATGTGGTATCTCCATACTCAGGAGGAGAAGCAGAATGTGTTTTGGGGTGTAATTATATGTATGCCCATGACATGACGTATGTTAGCAATATCTTTTGCATTGACTTTTTTGTGTGAAAAAAATCTATTTTCATTCTTTTCCCTGGATTTTCCAAAAACTTGTGACAAAAATGACATTTTCGAAAGACTCATTATGCTTCCTAAAAAATAATTTGGGGTATTTGCTTTCCAAAGCAAGGGCTAATTTTGTGGGTGTTTCCGCTGTCCTGGTGCTCCAGGGCCTTCAAAAATGTGATAGGTAGTCAGAAAATTAGATGCGTAATGTAGCTTCTTGAAAGACCAAAGGTGCTCCTTGGATTTTGGGCCCGTCAATGAATCTAGACTGTGAAAACCTGTACTTAGGAGGAGTAGCAAAATGTGTTTTGGGGTGCAATTCTAAGCATACCTATGTTATGTGATACATAACTTGTTAAAATAGCAACTTTGTGAAAGAAAAAATATTTAATTTTTCCAAAAAATTGTCATTTGAGAAAAAAAATTACAACTTCAAAAAAACTCGCCATACCTCTTACGAAATACCCCAGACTGCCTACTTTCCAAAAAGGGTCATTTGGTGGATATTTGTACTCTCCTGGTGTTTTAAGACTAAATAATATACACTGATTTGGGTTATTTTCATCAAAGAAATGTAGCAGAATAAATTTTGGCCTAAATTTATGAAGAAAGATTATTTATTTGTAAAATTTATAACAGAAACTTGGTTTTTAGTTTATTTAGCAAAAAAAAAAACAAAAAAAAAAAAACGGTGGTGAATAAATACCACCAATAGAAAGCTCTATCTGTCTAAAAAAAATGTTATATAAATTTCATATGGCTACAGTGCTGCATGACTGAGTAATTGTCATTCAAACTGTGATACCGCCTGCACAGGCAGGGAACGAAAGCGTCCGGTATTAAAGTGGATAAAAGGCATCTACCACATGAGCTAAGCACCCCCCATATGACGATACATTGTATGAGGGTCTCTGGCAATGATTGGAATGTATGAGGGTCTCTTGGCAGTGATTGGATGTGGTGTGGATTGTATGAGGGTCTCTGGCAGTATTTTGATGTGGTGAGGATTGTATGAGGGTCTCTTGGCAGTGATTGGATGTGGTGTGGATTGTATGAGGGTCTCTGGCAATATTTGGATGTGGCGTAGATTGTATAAGGGTCTCTGGCAATATTTAGATGTGGTGTAGATTATATGAGGGTCTCTGGCAGTGATTGGATGTGGTGTAGATTGTATGCATGGTCTCTGGCAGTGATTGGATGTGGTGTGGATTGTATGAGGGCCTGTTGGCAGTGATTGGATGTGATGTGGATTGTATGAGAGCCTCTTGGCAGTGATTGGATGTGATGTGGATTGTGTGAGGGCCTCTTGACAGTGATTGGATGTGGTATGGATTGTATGAGGGTCTCTTGGCAGTGGTTGGATGTGGTATGGATTGTATGAGGGTCTCTTGACAGTGATTGGATGTGGTGTGAATTGTATGAGGGTCCCTGGTAGTATTTGGATGTGGTGTGGATTTTATGAGGGTCTCTTGGCAGTGATTGGATGTGTTGTAGATTGTATGAGGGTCTCTGACAGTGATTGGATGTGGTGTGGATTGTATGAGGGTCTCTGGCAGTGATTGGATGTGATGTGGATTGTATGAGGGTCTCTGACAGTGATTGGATGTGGTGTGGATTGTATGAGGGTCTCTGGCAGTGATTGGATGTAGTGTGGATTGTATGAGGGCCTCTTGGCAGTGATTGGATGTGATGTGGATTGTATGAGGGTCTCTGGACAGTGATTGGATGTGGTGTGGATTGTATGAGGGTCTCTGGCAGTGATTGGATGTAGTGTGGATTGTATGAGGGCCTCTTGGCAGTGATTGGATGTGATGTGGATTGTATGAGGGTCTCTGGACAGTGATTGGATGTGGTGTGGATTGTATGATGGTCTCTGGCAGTATTTGAATGTGGTGTGGATTTTATGAGGGTCTCTAGCAGTGATTGGATGTGCTGTGGATTGTATGATGGTCTCTGGCAGTATTTGGATGTGGTGGGGATTGTATGATGGTCTCTTGGCAGTATTTGGATGTGGTGTGGATTGTATGAGGGTTTCTTGGCAGTATTTGGATGTAGTGTGGATTGTATGAGGGTTTCTTGGCAGTATTTGGATGTAGTGTGGATTGTATGAGGGCCTCTTGGCAGTGATTGGATGTGGTGCGAAATATATGAGGGTGCCTGGTAGTATTTGAATGTGGTGTGGATTTTATGAGGGTCTCTGGCAGTGATTGGATGTGCTATGGATTGTATGATGGTCTCTGGCAGTATTTGGATTTGCTGTGGATTGTATGATGGTCTCTTGGCAGTATGTGGATGTGCTGTGGATTGTATGAGCGTCTTTGGCAGTGATGCGGATATTATGAGCTTTCCTGCCAATGTTAGGATATGGTGTGCGTTTTATGAGGGTCTCTGTCAATGATGGGTAGAGGTGTGGATTGTTTGAGTATCTCTGGCAGTAATAGGATGTAGTGTGGATTTTATGAGGGTGAGGATGTAGAGTTAGGCCCCTTTCACACGGGCATTCCGTTCAGGTCCTCCTGTCCGTTTTTCAGGCGGACCTGAACGGACGATCCATGCAGACCTATGGAGTGGCAAATGTCAGCGGAGACATGTCCACTGACATCCGCCGCTCTCTGATCCGATTCTCTGTGAAATCCAGATGGATGGAAACCCTATTTTCCATGCGTCTGTAGAATTGGATCTGATGAAAACGGATGACATACTGGATAGTATTGGGGTCTCTGGACTGGATGGTATGAGGATCTCTGGTTGGATAGTATGGGGTTTTATTGATTTGATAGTATGACAGTCTCTGGTTGGATGGTATGGGGGTCTCTGGTTGGATGGTATGAGGGTCTCTGGTTGGATAGTATGAGGGTCTCTGTTAGGAGAAGACTGTGCTCAGGACTTGTCTGCAGTTGGTTGTGGTTGTAGATGGTATGAGGGTCTCTGGTTGGATGGTATGAGGGTCTCTGGTTGGATGGTATGAAGACTCTGGTTGGATGGTATGAGGGTCTCTGGTTGGATGGTATAAGGGGCCTTGGTTGGATGGTATGAAGGTCTCTGGTTGGATGGTATGAGGGTCTCTGGTTGGATGGTATGAGGGTCTCTGTTAGGAGAAGACTGTGCTCAGGACTTGTCTGCAGTTGGTAGTGGTTTCCTCACACTCCCAGAGGAGGCGATGCTGGGTGGCTCTATTTAACCACTTGCCAACCGTCAACAGCAGGTTGACGGCGACAGAGTGGCTCGATATCGCAAACCGCCGTCATACGATGGCGGCTGCGAGATTGCTCACTGTGTTCGGGGGGGGGGGGCCAGGGAGCGGGTGCGGCGGACTCAATCGGTGCCGGCTACCCGCGATGCCCCCCCGCACTGAAAGAACGGAGGTCCGTGTAAGTAAACACGGACCTCCCTTCTGTGAGGGGGGAAGGGCTGTGATCACAGGCTTCCTCTATATGGAAGCCGTGATCACTTCCCTTCCCCTGCTAGGGCAGCCCACACACAGTTAGAACACGCCCAGGGAACACAGTTAACCCTTAGAGCGCCCCCTGCAGGTTAACCCCTTCACTGCCAATGGCATTTACACAGTAATCAGTGCATTTTTATAGCACTGATCGCTGTATAAATGCCAATGGTCCCAAAAAAGTGTCAAAATGGTCCAACATGTCCGCCGCAATATCGCAGTACCGCTAAAAATCGCAGATCGCCGCCATTACTAGTAAAAAATTAGAAAAAAAATAAAAACCCCAGAAATTAATTCTCATGATCCGTAAACGTGGCCACTTTTGCACAAACCAATCAATAAACGCCAATTGCGATTTTTTTTATCACAAATATGAGGAAGAATATAAATCGCCCAAAACCGATGAAAAAAAATGCTTTTTTGTATTTTTTTTTTTTGGATTTGTATTTTAGCAAAAAGTAAGAAATTTTTTTTTTTTTTTGCAAAATTGTCGCTCTTCTTTTGTTTATAGCGGCAATCAGAAATGATGCAGCGATGAGCAAATACCACCAAAAGAAAGCTCTATTTGTGGGAAAAAAAGGATGCAAATTTCGTTTGGGTACAACATCGCACGACCGCGCAATTGTCAGTTAAAGCGACGCAGTGCCGAATCACAAAAAGTGCTCTGGTCCTAAAGAGTGAAATCCTTCTGGGGCTGAAGTGGTTAAACAGTGTGCACCCTGCAGCACGTGCTGTCTGATCTACAGCGTATAGTGTGTGTGTCTGAGCAACCTGTATCCTGATTTCCTGTTCCTGCGACCCGGCTAGCCTGACCCTGCTGATTTCTGCCTGCAACAACCTCTGGATTACCTACGACTACTCTCCTGCCTGATCCTCCTGTACTTCTGCCTGCCTGCCTGTTAACGACTCAGCTCGAACCGACCATCCTTCTGCTTGCTCCCTTGTACCACATCGCCAGCCTGTTAACGAACTTTGCTCGGACTTGACCCTTCTTCTGCCTGACCCCTTTGTAACTCACAGTCCGCCAGTTAACGACCCAGCTTGTACGACCCTTCTCTCCATGCACAAGTGCACCAATGGACTTCTAGCTACACCAGTGACCCAGTCCGACCCTTGTGCCATCCTGCACTCCCGAGCCTCCTGTCTGCTCTACCAGGGGTTCCCGAGTCAGGGTCGTAAGGGAGGTTGCCCACTGTATAAGTCAGACTCATACACCAGGTACATGACAGTATCAGACAGCCATGCCTGAGTCTGCGCAGGGGCCCTCCCCAGCGGTTGAACTGTGCTCACACTTGGCTGGCCTCACTCGGGCCATGAAATCTCTTCAGGATGAGTACGTCCGGCTGGAAAGCCAAGTCCGGGAGCTCGCCGCACCACCTGCACCTGCACCGACATCTGCCTCCTGGTTACACCCTCATTATGCTGCCTCCTGAACCCCTGCCTGAACGGTTCTCAGGAGATCGTAGGAAATTCCGTGCATTCCGCAGTGCATGCGAAATCTACTTTGCCCTCCAGCCCAGTACCTTCTCTCAAGAAGCCACCAAAGTGGGACTGGTCATCTCCCTTCTCCAGGGAGAGCCCCAGGCCTGGGCTCACTGGCTACTGGAACAGAAGACCCTGGAGGTCACTAGCCTAGCACGTTTCTTCCGGGCCATGGCACGTCTATACGAGGACCCGCACCAGGCTCCCATAGCCGAGGCCGCCCCCCCATGCATTCCGACAGGGCCAACGCCCTGTGGAGGAGTACGTAGTCGAATTCTGGCGCTGGAGCGCTGACATTGCCTGGAACTCTGCAGCCCTCTGCTTTCAGTTTCGCTTGGGCTTGTCCGACCCACTTAGAGATGAACTAGTCCGTGTGGGTGTTCCCCCCGACCCTAGAAGCGCTGATTGACCTGGTCGTCCAGATTGATCGCTGTCTGCGGGAACGCCGCTCTGAAGGATGGGTGACCCCTCAATGCCATAGCCTCTCTACAGAGGAAAGACGGAGACGCATGGCTTATGAGCTGTGCCTGTATTGTGGGACTGCTGGGCACAGGGTGCAAACCTGCCCAACCAAACGGTCTAGGAGTCCTGATCCCACCAAAGTGGGAGTCCTGTCTCTGTCGAGTCCTATGACCCATCTGGCGCTCTCCATCACCCTGCAATTGCCTGCTGGAGAGGTCCCTGTTCGGGCAATCATAGACTCGGATGGCTAGCAGTTGTTTTATGGATCTGACTTTTGCAGCTCAGCACCAGGTTCCCCTCCAGCCTAAAACTCACCGCATTATGATCCACCTGGCCGATGGGTCCGCCATTAGCTCAGGCATAGTAATTCATGAGACTGTCCCCATTTTCACCCGCACTTCGGATGATCACTCGGAGCTACTGCGCTTAGACGCCATAGCATCCCCGCTCTTCCCTGTAATCCTTGGGATCCCTTGGCTTTGGGTCCACTGCCCACAAATCAACTGGATCACTGGCAACGTGCAGTTCACGTCCACCTAATGCCGGCACCACTGCTTCCCACAGCCTATGGATCTGGCTCTTGTTATGCCCTGCCTGGACCCGGACACTGAGACCCGCCTGGTGGTTCCCCCCGGAATACCATGAGTTTCTGGACACATTTAGCAGGAAGGGGGCGGACGTGCTGCCACCACACCGGGCATATGACTGCCCAATAGAACTGCTTCCAGGGGCAGAGGTCCCATTCGGCAGAATATACCCACTTTCTGAGGTGGAGCTCGCAGCCCTCAAGGCCTACCTGGACGACAACCTGCAAAAGGGATTCATACAGCCCTCTACTTCTCCTGCCGGGGCCGTAATCTTTTTCGTAGAGAAAAGGGACAAGTCCCTAAGGCCTTGCATTGATTACCGGGACCTTAATAAGATCACGGTTAAAAACCATTACCCCTTACCCCTGGTCCCAGAACTGTTTCAGAGACTTGGTTCTGCTAAGGTTTTCTCAAAATTGGACCTCCGAGGGGCCTATGACCTAGTCCGTATCAGGGAGGGGGACGAGTGGAAGATGGCCTTCAGAACCCGCTTTGGCCACTATGAATAATTGGTCATGCCGTTTGGTCTATGCAATGCCCCGGCCACTTTTCAACACTTAGTCAACAAAATCTTCCGGGATTTCCTTGACATATTCGTAGTGGTCTACTTGGATGACATTTTAATATTTTCTTCTTCCCTGGAGGAGCACCGCAGTCATGTCAAGAGCGTACTGAGCCAGCTGCGCCAGCATGGACTATATGCCAAGGCGGAGAAGTGCACTTTTGAACGTTCAAGTATCTCATTCTTGGGCTTTATCCTGTCTACTTCCGGCATAACCATGGACCCCCAGAAAGTCTCCGCTGTTGTGGAGTGGCCGGCACCCACGACAGGAAGGCGGTGCAACGCTTTGTTGGCTTTGCCAACTTTTACAGAAAATGCATTAGGGGGTTCTCAGCCGTCATAGCCCCCATTACTCAGCTTACTAAGCAACACACGCGCTTCCTGTGGACCGCTGAAGCGCAAGCAGCTTTTCAGCAACTCAAGAAACTTTTTACCACAGCACCAGTCCTCAAACATCCAGACCCAACCCTTCCGTACATTCTGGAGGTGGATGCTTCAGAAACAGCGGTGGGAGCGGTGCTTTCACAGAGACAGGGGCCTAAGGCTGCTCTTCATCCCATTGCCTTCTTTTCTCAGAAGTTAACTTCCCCGGAGAAGAATTACGATGTTGGGGACAGAGAATCGCTTGCCATCAAATCCGCCCTGCATGAATGGCGGTATCTACTAGAAGGGGCCGCACATCCAGTTCTTGTATTCACGGATCATAAGAACCTAGAATACTTACGTACAGCCAAAAGATTAAAGCCCCGCCAGGCTCATTGGGCCCTCTTCCTCTCTAGTTTCCAACTACACATCACATTCAGGCCTGGGTTGAAGAATGTAAAGCCGGACGCCCTCTCTAGGATGTTCCTCAAGACAGGGGAACCTACCTTACTGGATACCATCCTCTCATCCCGGAGCTTCTTATTGACCCAAGAAAACCTCCTCTCCCAAATCCAGCGGTCCCTTACCGGATCGGCCATCCCTCAGAATCCCAAACTGACCCAGCATGACGGGTTATGGTGGCTGGGTTCAAGGATTTTCGTACCTGAAGAAATGCGTCTCGCAGTCCTGGAAACGTGCCACGACCATAAATTGGCAGGACATTTTGGTGGTCGCAAAACCACGGGGCTTGTGACACGTTCATTCTGGTGGCCTCAGGTTGACAAGGACTGTCGAGAATACGTTAAGGCCTGTCCCACCTGTGCCCATAATAAGGTCGAAAGGACCAAGACCTGGGGTCTGCTAAATCCTCTACCTTTCCCGGAGCGCCCCTGGTCGCATGTGTCCATGGACTTTATCGTGGAGCTGCCCCCATCTGCCGGATTCACCACCATCTTTGTGATAGTGGATCGCCTCACAAAGATGGCTCATTTTGTGCCTATGAAAGGCACACCCACGGCCATCCAAACGGCCGAAGTTTTCATCGGAGAGGTTGTCCGCCTTCACAGAGTTCCGGCCAACATTGTATCGGATAGGGGAGTGCAGTTCACTTCTCGGGTATGGAAAGCCCTCTGTTCCTTGTTAGGAATTGAACTGGCACTCCCCTCCGCCTATCATCCTCAGACCAATGGCCAGACAGAAAGAACAAACCAAACGCTGGAGCAGTATCTCAGGTGCTATTCCTCATTTTCCCAAGACGACTGGGTTTCTCTGCTCCCAGCAGCCGAGTTCGCCTATAACAACGCGGCCCATTCAGCCACCAACCAGTCACCGTTCTGGGCGAATCTCGGTTACCATCCCTCCTTCCTGCCTGATCTGGTACCTGAAAGTACAGTACCAGCTGCCCAAGACATTGCCAACTTCTTGGTGGAGAACAGCAAACTCCTGCAGGAGACATTAGCTCGATCCCAGGAATCTAGTAAGCGGACATTTGACAGGAGATGAGGGGAGCTGGATCTGCAACCAGGCAACCAAGTCTGGTTGGCCACTAAGAACCTGAAACTGGCCTGTCCCTGCAAAAAGTTGGGACCTAAGTTCATCGGCCCTTTTCCGATCAAGAGGAGAATTAACAAGGTGGCTTACGAGTTGAGCCTCCATCCGTCACTCAAGGTACATCCTGTGTTTCATGTATCCCTGTTGAAACCAGTTGTCCAGGACCAGTTCCCGGAAAGGAGATCAGCCCCTCCTGGGCCCATTTTAATTGATGGTGAGGAGTATTTTGAGATCGAGGCAATCATCGACTACAGAGTAAGAGGGGGTGTAACGCAGTTTTTGATCAAGTGGAAGGGGTACGGACCTGAAGAAAACTCTTGGGTACCGGAAAAACACATTCATGCCAAGGAACGCATCAGGTCCTTTTGGAGGAGTCACCCTCAACTGAAGGCCCGGTTGGGCATCCGGAGGCTGCCCCTTGGGGGGGGGGGAATGTTAGAAGACTGTGCTAAGGGTTAATTGCAGTTGGATTCAGGGATGAGCAGCTCTGTTTGAGCTTCCTGCTTCCTGTGGCAGGTTGCTGTCTGATCTACAGCGTATAGTGTGTGTGTCTGAGCAACCTGTATCCTGATTTCCTGTTCCTGCGACCCGGCTAACCTGACCCTGCTGATTTCCTGCCTGCACCGACCTCTGGATTACCTACGACTACTCTCCTGCCTGATCCTCCTGCACTTCTGCCTGTCTGCCTGTTAACGACCCAGCTCGAACCGACCATCCTTCTGCTTGCTCCCTTGTACCGCACCGTCAGCCTGTTAACGAACTTTGCTCGGATTTGACCCTTCTTCTGCCTGACCCCTTTGTACCTCACAGTCCGCCAGTTAACGACCCAGCCTGTACGACCCCTCTCTCCGTGCACGAGTGCACCAAC
>BLSH010250340.1:27472-58027 GCA_018402905.1 Glandirana rugosa
AGGACTGAGGGCCCTAACCAAGTCGTGACGCACCCGACACTCTCACCTGTCACCCCTCACTGACACCCTGTAGGCCCCTGACACCCTTAACTGTCAGCTGAAGCCCCTCAGGTAACACCCTCTGGGCTCCTGGCACCTTCCGGTCACCTGACACCCTCCTGCCACCTGACTCCATGAGTGACAGCTTCCGGTCACCTGACACCCTCCTGTCGCCCCCATTCTGCCTCTGCATAGTCTCGCCTGTGGTGGGTGAGGGGGATTCATTCTGCCCCATCATACGGCTCCTTCCCCCTCCCCCGGGGATGATCAGTGATGGTTGTGAGTCACCCTTCATAGGTATTGTGTTACTGATTTCCACCCGATAACCAACATGGATCTTATTCACCAACAACGTCTGTTACCACCAGCACACCCATCCCCCACACCTCATACACCCACAGCGCCCCTTTTCTGGGGACATAGGAGGTAGAGCAGTGCTGAACCAATCCCGGGAGTCAGGAGCTTCAGAAACGATCTCTGCCCGACTTCTGGACCCTTCCATTCCTGTGCTATTTGCCGTAGCCGGGGCTGAACGTGGATCTCCGGCCAGGGGAAAGGTCAGAACCTCCATCATGTCTGTCCGTGTCCCCGCTGGGGAGATTTCCCCTCGTTTCCTGTCCTGGAGTCAGAGGTCACTGATGCAGGTACAGGGGGATCTCCCCAAAGTGGACATGGCAATGAATGCGGATTAATGGTGGTGGACCCCGGATGATCCAGGAGTATGTCGGCGGTGGAGATCTAGAGAATCCCAATGTTCCTCTGAGCACCATAATCCTCTCGGGTTGCGGTGGGGATGAATTAATCGAACTTCCAAGTGCCACACCGGAATATTCAAGTCAGAGGAATTGTTTACACAGCCAACGCGTTTCGGAGGATGTAACTGCCTTCATCAGGGCTGAAAAATAAGACTGGTTGAAACAATGTATCCAAACTCAGTGATAAAAAAAACTCAAATTTTTTTTTTTGGGGGGGGGATTTCCTTTCACTTCCTGCCTCGTAGCTAAAACAGGAAGTGAGAGGCAATCTGCCACGTGCCTGGTGGTAGAGTCTGGCTTATGCAGGGAGCGACCTCTCTTACAACCCTGATTCGGGAACCCCTAGTAGTACATGCAGGGGGTATAGGATGGCACAAGGGCTCGTATGAGTCTCTGATGTAGCGTGGGTGGACTTGCCCAGGGACTCGTGCAGATGAGGTAGAGTAGTCAGGGCAGGCCGGGTCTGCAGTGGTCAGGCGGTGCGGTCAAGAATGGTCAGGCACAGGCAGGGTCGGCAACTGGCGGGCAACAGGGTACGCAGGGAGCAGGTAGGTGGATGGTCGTGGGTAAGCCGAGGTCGGTGCAGAAAGCAAAGGAAGGTCAGGACAAGCCGGATCACAGGAACGCCCAGAAAATGGATCGCTGGGTAACACAGGGGCGCTGGCTGCAAGGTGCTGCCCGGTTTAAATAGGTTGATTGGCGCCACAGCCGTCGTGCACCCGCCGCGTGCGGGCGCCCGTCCAAGGAAACGGTCCATTCATGAGCAGCACTTTACTGACACAATCCCTTGTGGTCCCCACTGGACCGTTTTTTCTTTCAGGCCCCTTTCACGCTAGTGCGACTTGGGACTGCAAGGTCGCATGACAAGTCCTGACTCATGATTTCCAATGAGTACCGTTCATATCTGTGCGACTTCAAGTTGCTGTGACCTCAAAGTAGTCCCTGCACCACTTTGGTCCAACTTTGATGGGACTTGAGGTCCATAGACCTCAGGATTTACAGAGGCATTGCTTCAAGTCGCGTCAAAGTTGCTGGACTTTCAGGTCGCACAAGTGTGAAAGGCGCCTCAATCATGTCAAAGTCCCACGACATGCCGTACCCTATGATTTCCAATGAGTACCGTTCATATCTGTGCGACTTCAAGTTGCTGTGACCTCAAAGTAGTCCTTCCATCACTTTGGTGCGACTTTAATGGAACTTGAGGTCCATAGACCTCAGGATTACACGGGCATTGCTTCAAGTCGCGTCAAAGTCGCTAGACTTTCAGGTTGCACAAGTGTGAAAGGGGCCTCAATCGTGTCAAAGTCCCAAAACTTGGGACTTTCTTTTGCATTTCGGCGATAACCGGTCACCAGGACCAGTGGAGAGGGTGCAAAAAGTTTTGCCTTTACTTTTAATGCTCTATTCACGCTTGTGCGACTTGTCACGTGGCTCTGGACATCAAAGTCGCATGACAAGTCGCAGCCACAAGTCTCTTTCAAGGGCATCCGTTCCAATCTAGAAGACCCCCAAATCCCTCCTCTGCCCTTTTAAAAGCATTCAAAACACCAAAATCTGCATTTTTTTTTTTTGAATGTTTGCGTTTTCTCTTTTGAAAATGGCGCCGTCGATATCCAGGTAAACCGGGAGTGGTGTCAGGTTATCGCTTCCGGGAGATTCGATATGGTTTCCGACTAGCCGGTGGACACGCCAGCTGGTAGTTTGGGTCTCTCGGTGAGACAGGAAAGCCCCAGAGATTTGGGGCGGGGGGGAGCCTAGGGCGAATCCCCTTCCACTGCTTGTAATCGCAATCCAGTGACTAGTTAGGTTCTCTGATCGCTATTATAAGACAGGCTTGGAAGCGAAGAAAAGGGAGTAGAACGGTGTCAAAACAGATTTTTTTGAAAAAAAATATACATTTTATTGATACATTGCATTAAAATCAATAGGTGCTATTCTTTTACATGCACGAGATTGGGTAACAAAGGGTCATACAGTAGTGTGGTTCGATTCCAACATGTTTCGCCTGTTTAGGCTTCCTCAGGGAACTGCAGACCACCCAAAAGATATAGAACTATACAAAAGAGAAGTTACATAAGAATATTATATTAGAATATAAGAACAATTGTACGTGTTTTTGGTATGTGTATGTAGCTATATATATTCTTATGTAACTCTTCTCTTTTGTATAGTTCTATATCTTTTGGGTGGTTTACAGTTCCCTGAGGAAGCCTAAACAGGCGAAACATGTTGGAGTCGAACCACACTACTGTATGACCCTTTGTTACCCAATCTCGTGCATGTAAAAGACCACCCAAAAGATATAGAACTATACAAAAGAGAAGCGTTACATAATATTATATTAGAATATAAGAACAATTGTACGTGTATGTACATATATTATGTAACTCTTTTCTTTTGTATAGTTCTATATCTTTTGGGTGGTTTACAGTTCCCTGAGGAAGCCTAAACAGGCGAAACATGTTGGAATCGAACCACACTACTATATGACCCTTTGTTACCCAATCTCGTGCATGTAAAAGACCACCCAAAAGATATAGAACTATACAAAAGAGAAGCGTTACATAATATTATATTAGAATATAAGAACAATTGTACGTGTATGTACATATATTATGTAACTCTTTTCTTTTGTATAGTTCTATATCTTTTGGGTGGTTTACAGTTCCCTGAGGAAGCCTAAACAGGCGAAACATGTTGGAATCGAACCACACTACTATATGACCCTTTGTTACCCAATCTCGTGCATGTAAAAGACCACCCAAAAGATATAGAACTATACAAAAGAGAAGCGTTACATAATATTATATTAGAATATAAGAACAATTGTACGTGTATGTACATATATTATGTAACTCTTTTCTTTTGTATAGTTCTATATCTTTTGGGTGGTTTACAGTTCCCTGAGGAAGCCTAAACAGGCGAAACATGTTGGAGTCGAACCACACTACTATATGACCCTTTGTTATCCAAGCTCGTGCATGTAAAAGACCACCCAAAAGATATAGAACTATACAAAAGAGAAGAGTTACATAATATTATATTAGAATATAAGAACAATTGTACGTGTTTTTGGCGTGCGTGTGTGTGTGTGTGTGTGTGTGTGTGTGTGTATATATATATATATATATTCATTCTTGTGTAACTCTTTTTTTCTTTTGTATAGTTCTATATCTTTTGGGTGCTTTACAGAGGAAGCCTAAACAGGCGAAACATGTTGGAATCAAACCACACTACTGTGTGACCCTTTGTTACCCAATCTCGTGCATTTAAAAGAATAGCACCTATTGATGCATTGATTTTAACTTTGTCTATTTTTTAAACAACGTATCAATAAAATGTATATATTTTTTTAAAAATCTGTTCATTTTGGCACCGCTATAATCCCTTTTCTTCCCCTTAGAAACCTGACTTAAATATTGGGGATTAGGTGCCGGGTAACCCATTGCCCCCAGACCAATATACCTATCACATTGACCTATTATAAAACAGCCAACCGTCTGCTCTAAAAAAAACAAACGGTTGGCAAGTAGTTAAGGCTCCATTCGCTCTTGTGCGACTTGTCACGCCCCTTTGGACATCACGACAAGTCGCAACCCGTTCTTTTTCAATGGCACCCATTCCTAACGTTACAACTTAAGGCCTCATACACACGGACGTTTCTTGAAAAACAAACAAAATGTCGGGCCCGATGTCAAGGAAAGAAAATCGGCATTATGCATCGGCGTTAGTGAGCGTCGGCGTCAATAAAAAAAAAATCATCCCTCTGCTATTTTTCAACCTAAAAACGTTGGCGTAAAAAAAAACGCCGGTTAACGCCGGTACAATATTAGTTGGCGTTTTGTGGCGTCGGCGTCAAAAAATGCCAAAACGCTACAGCCTCAGAACGCGTTGGCCGTGGGTTCTACTTTAAGCTCACTAACGCCGACGCCATCTACAGCTCAAAAACGCCGACATTTGTATGGGGCCATTGACTAACATGGAGAGCTGCAAAAAAACGCCAGAAAACGCTGGCGTCAAAAAACGTCCGTGTGTATGAGGCCTAAAAGTCGCAGAAACTTTGAGAAGCTGCCCACGTTACTTTGATCCGGAGAGCATAAAGAGCCTTTCTTATTGGTTGAGCTAGATGGACTTGTGTATTTTTTTTTTTTTTCAACCAGGCTAACTATACATGCAAGTGGTACTCAAAAGTCACGATCCAAAGCCACACCGGAAATGGCGTGACTTTGGAGTCGCGCCAGTGGGAATGGAGCCCCAACTGACCAAAAGGGAGCGATTAAAAGAAATGTATACATTGTTTCACTGTGTTGCTTTTTTTCAAGCCATGATGAAGGGGGTGGGTGGCGCTACATCCTCCTCGGGCAAACAATCCATCTTTGGAATAAACCGGTGTCTGGACATGAATATTGCGGGGTGGCACTTTAATTTTAGATTCACTTAGCAACCTATAAACCTTTCCCTACAACAAAAATGGCGCCCATCTGCTCACTGCCTCAGCAAACAGTGAGCTCCTCTTAGGAAAAAAAAATGGCTTCATCTTGGTCTCCTACCCATGGGAGAGCCTCCTCTTACATGTTTCGCCCAATAGGGGCTTAATCTCTACAATTAAGCCATTATTGAGCGAAACATGTTGGAGGAGTCTCTCCCATGCCTAGGAGGCCAAGCTGCAGACACAGTGGTGTCATTTTGAGGAATTGTGTCCCATCGTTGGTGTTACTGGGAGGAATAGTGCCCCATCATTGGTGTTACTGGGAGGAATAGTGCTCCATCATTGGTGTTACTGGGAGGAATAGTGCCCCATCATTGGTGTTACTGGGAGGAATAGTGCCCCATCATTGGTGTTACTGGGAGGAATATTGCTCCATTGTTGGTGTTACTGGGAGGAATAGTGCCCCATCATTGGTGTTACTGGGAGGAATAGTGCCCCATAATTGGTGTTACTGGGAGGAATAGTGCCCCATCATTGGTGTTACTGAGAGCAATAGTGCCCCATCATTGGTGTTACTGGGAGGAATAGTGCTCCATTGTTGGTGTCATTGGAAGGTATTTTGTCCCTTCTTTGTCAGTGGGGAAAATAATGTCCCTGTCACGTACCTGCTGGTAGAGTCTGGCTTATGTGGGGGCAACCTCTCTTGCGGCCCTGGTTCGAGAACCCCTGATAGTGTGAACAGGGAGCTCTGGAGCACAGGGGGGGCACGAGGGCTGGACAATCTTCAGGTGGTAAGGAGAAGTCCAAGGAAGCTCGTGCACGACGGGAGAGTAGTGGTTCAGTCCGGGTTGGCAACTGGCAGGCGGTGCGGTACAACGGGATCAGGCAAACGGATGGTCGGGTACAGGCAGGGTCGGCAGCGTGCTGGCAACAGAAGTACAGAGGGAGCAGGCAAACGGGTGGTCGTAGACAAGCCGGGGTCAGATGCAGGCAGATATCAACAGATCCGAAGGAATAGCCGTGTCACAGGAACAGGAAGTCACACAGAAGTAGTCACCGGGGGGTCACAGGTGCAGGGAACGCGGTAGAGCGGACAGCACTGGCTACAAGGCTCTGCTGACTGAAATAGAGCCGCCAGGCGCCATTTCCGGCGCGTGCGCGCGCACCACCGCGGAAAGGCTAGAAAACAGTCTTTTCCTGACAGTCCCATTGTTGGTATCAGTGGATGAAACCGTGACCCAAGGGCCGGATAAAAGCAAACGAAGGGCCACAGTTTGGAGATCACTTGTATAGAGTATTCGAAATATCAGGGTGCAGTTTGTAGATCACCCAGCCCCACCAGGAGACCGGTGTATGGCATGGTAATGGAACTATAAAGCCATTGTCCATATTGGCCTTTACAGATGCCGTTTGTACTGGAATGTTCCAGTTCAATGTATTGTCCCTCCCCAACAGTCCCTATGCACTTAGTGACCAGAAAAATAGAAAGCCTGACCTAGCGGATGTTGGCAGACCCTTGCCCATCGTAACTAAGGCCGTGGCTCCACTTCTTCATCTGCCTTACGAGTCAGCAGGTTCCCTTGGACTGCTTTAAAATCTGATCATTGGAGGGGAGTTTGAGCATCAGCAAGACCAGGACTTCTGATGGCGCCACTCACAGAATGTGCAGAACGTACAGAACGCAAGATGGCTCGCCTGAACGTGTGGATTGGCGGTCCTGGGTGGATACAATGCAGTTGTGGCAAATGGAGACCAGTATTGGAGAACAGTTCATAGCACTCTTGGCTGTATGAGGTGCACCATGCGGGACCTCTGATAAGTCTCCAAAGGTGTTCCCAACATTCATGAATTTTTCCAGCTTCACCACCAGTTATGGTAAAGTTTGGATGCAGCAAGATGCCCGCGGGATTTCTTTGAATGCAGAAGGGAGGTATTGATGTCTGGTTGGGTAGTAGTAGTCAGTCAAAATATCGAAATCAAACTGGAGCAACCATCCCTGAACAGTGAATGGTGACATTTGACGAAACCATCGGTCTTCCACGTATAGTGTAGGCAGATTTCTGGACACCAAGGATGGATTCTTTCACTGGAACAAGGTGGTTTCACAACTTTTCCAATGGGGGCAACCATCCCTGAACAGTGATGGCAACCCTTCGAGAACACCATCAGTCTTCCACATATAATGTTAGGTTTAACATCTCTACCTAGGCAATTTGAGAACACCAACGATGTGACTCAAAGGATTAATACCTAGGCAGACTCCTGGACACAAACGATGGGTTATGTAACTGTAATAAAGGTGGCTCCACAAGTTCCCCACATCCTGTCCTCCTGTTGGACAATCCTATATCACATATCTCAAGCACAAAGTCCACCGAGCCTTGTCACTTGGCCCTCACACCCAGTTTTGCAGCTGGAATATGGCGGAACTCCATTCTGCCACCTCTGGCTCTCACTCGCCGCTGTCACTTGTAAACACAGAAGCCTACTGTGTTTACAAAGGACAGGTGGGGTTGCGCACTGCGTAGCCAACCCCTGAACTCTGTACTTAATACACTCCTGAATCCTGCATGCTGTATGTAACACACCCCTAAACCCTGCATTCTCTATGTAACGGACTTCTGAACTCTGCACTCTGTTCATAAGACACCCCTGCAACTGCACTCTGTACATAAGGCACCCCTGGAACTGTACTCTGTACATAATGCACCCCTGAACACTTCACTCTGTAAATAGCACACTCCTGAACATTTTACTCTGTAAATGGCACACACCTCAACTCCACACTCTGTACGTAGCGCGCTCCTGCACTCTGTACGTAGCGCGCTCCTGCACTCTGTACGTAGCGCGCTCCTGCGCTCTGTACGTAGCTCGCTCCTGAACGATGTACATAGCGCTCTCCTGAACTCTGCACTCTGCAATCTGTACGTAGTGCACTCCTGAACTCTGCACTTTGCACGTATCGCTCTCCTGAACTCTGCACTCTGCATGTATCGCTCTCCTGAACTCTGCACTCTGTACATCGCGCTCTCCTGAACTCTGCACTTTGTAAGTAGTGCACTCCTGAACTATGTACGTCGCGCTCTCCTGAACTCTGCACTCTGTACGTAGTGCACTCCAGAACTCGGCACTCTGCACGTATCACTCTCCTGAACTCTGCACTCTGTACGTCGCGCTCTCCTGAACTCTGCACTTTGTAAGTAGTGCACTCCTGAACTCTGTACGTCGCGCTCTCCTGAACTCTGCACGCTGTACGTAGCGCACTTCTTCACTCTGTACGTAGCGCGCTCCTGCGCTCTGTACGTAGCGCGCTCCTGCGCTCTGTACGTAGCGCGCTCCTGCGCTCTGTACGTAGCGCGCTCCTGCGCTCTGTACGTAGCGCGCTCCTGCGCTCTGTACGTAGTGCACTCCTGAACTCTGCACTTTGCATGTATCGCTCTCCTGAACTCTGCACTCTGTACATCGCGCTCTCCTGAACTCTGCACTTTGTAAGTAGTGCACTCCTGAACTCTGTACGTCGCGCTCTCCTGAACTCTGCACTCTGTACGTAGTGCACTCCTGAACTCTGCACTCTGCACGTATCACTCTCCTGAACTCTGCACTCTGTACGTCGCGCTCTCCTGAACTCTGCACTCTGTAAGTAGTGCACTCCTGAACTCTGTACGTAGCGCACTCCTGAACTCTGCACTCTGTGTGTAGCGCATTACAGTTACAACCGGCCCCTTGAGGGCAACTATACTGTTGATGCGGCCCGCAATGAAATTGAGTTTGACACCCTGATCTGCGTCTTCACATACCACAGTGATTAGATTGTGTCTGTACTACTGGTGTGGATATAAATGCCGGTGTATGTTCTTGATGCTCATCGAAAGTAAAAGAGTGGCTTGGAGAAGCTATAGAATGTCTTCAACATTGCAGAACAAGTCCAGATGAATGTGAGCAACTACTACCTGCTACACCATGTCCTGGATAAATGAGAACCTTCACAGACTTTCCATCTGCTCGGCTTTTACACCAGCACGCTCCAGAGCCATGAAGAGCCACCACCACAACATGACATCTACTATGGGCCAAAGGTTTTCTGTTCTTGTGCTGGGCAAGGCTTTCCATTTTTTTTAATTGTTACCAACCATGATGTCGCTAATTTCCTCACCAATGGTGGTCATTTGAAGATCCTATATAAATTACAGCTCTTTGGATTCTGGGAGTGCGTCAGATATCAGGGCCCTTTAAGGATACTGTACTTGGAGACTATTGTGGGAATCCAGTAAAACCCTAGTGACCCTTTTCTGGTAAAATGGCTTGCACCATATTCATCAATTTCTGTTGCCAGTTTCAGTAGCTTTACCAACACGTGGCAGATTCAGGTAGTTCTTCATGGCTTCACTTTAGATTAATTTAGAAATAATCAAATGCAAATATACGGTAATTACCTCTAGTACATAACAAAACTATAGGTAATTTAAGTGGGAGTTCAGCTCAAATGCTAAACCTACTCCCAGCCCCATTCTAGGTCTAATCCTATAAAGAAAAGATTGTTCTACTTTCCTATTCTGAAGCCACTGCGGTCTGGTCTCCAGTGGTGGCTTCTGTGTAGAGAGAGCCAACAACGGCTGGGATATGAAGAGGAGATGACGTCACCCATAGACTTAATATGGGGCACGAAACTTTAGGACCTTCCATTGTTGTTGAGAAGGACATGATTTGCCCATGGGTCAGGATTCATGTAATCTATAGATTTATAGATCTGTACACATGCAGTCCCAGACCTCAGTCACAACTCAGACTGTTTTTGACTTGTTGGCATCTGATACCAAAATTTGCAACTCCCATTATAGGGGAATTCCACCCAAAAGGGGAAGCTCCGCTTGTTTGCTTCCTCTCCCCTGCTCCGCTGCCATATTTGGCACCTTTCAGGGGGGAGTGGGTACCTGTTTTTGACAGGTACCCGTCCCCACTTCCGGGAAGCCTCGCCACGGCCTCCTCCTACCGCCGCCGGACCATTCAAAAAGTGCAGCGAGCTTCAGACATGCGCAGTAGGTTTCCCTTCCAAGGAATGGGGGTAGCAACACCCAAGAGCCGGTTGAAAAATCGGCTGGAGGTGTCTTAATGTTAAAAGTCAGCAGCGACAGTATTTGTAGCTCTGCTTTAAGCAGAATAAAATGCAGTTAAGAGATGAGGTGGCCTTGCTCCTGAGATTTGTCCATCCATTGGAGGTTCATTGCGGGGTGTTCGCACTGGCCTAAGTGGTATGGGTTTACCAGCATTAATATAGAAACATTCATTTTTCCTGTACATCAGTGGTGTCCAAACTGCGGTCCAGGGGCCAGATGTAGCCCTTTGCTTACCTTTATCAGGCCCTTGGGACAGTATTCCTCCCACTGATACATGGCACTATTCCTTCTAGCCCAACAGTGGGGCATAATTCCTGTCAGTGATACCAACGATGGAGCCCTATTCCACCCACTGATGCCTATGATAGGGCACTATTCCTCCCACTGACACCAATGATGGGGCGCTATTCCTCCCACTGATACCAATAATGGGGCACTATTCCTTCCACTGACACCAATGATGGGGCACAATTCCTTCCACTGACACCAATGATGGGGCACTATTCCTCCCACTGATACCAATGATGGGGCACTATTCCTCCCACTGACACCAATGATGGGATGCTCTACCTCCCACTGATACCAATGATGGGGCACCATTCCTCCCACTGACACCAATGATGGGACACTATTCCTCCCACTGATACCAATGATGTGGCACTATTCCTCCCACTGACACCAATGATGGGACACTATTCCTCCCACTGATACTAATGATGGGACACTATTCCTCCCACTGATACTAATGATGGGACACTATTCCTCCCACTGACCCCAATGATGGGACACTATTCCTCCCACTGATACCAATGATGGGGCACTATTCCTCCCACTGACCCCAATGATGGGGCACTATTCCTCCCACTGACACCAATGATAGGGTACTATTCCTCCCACTGACACCAATGATGGGACACTATTCCTCTCACTGACACCAATGATGGCGCACTATTCCTCCCACTGATACCAATGATGGGACACTATTCCTCCCACTGGCACTAATGATGGGGCACTATTCCTCCCACTGGCACCAGTGATGGGGCACTATTCATCCCACTGACACCAATGATGGGGCACTATTCCTCCCACTGATACCAATGATGGGACACTATTCCTCCCACTGACACCAATGATGGGGCGCTATTCCTTCCACTGATAGCAATGATGGGGCGCTATTCCTCCCAATAATACCAATGATGGGGCACTATTCATCCCACTGACACCAATGATGGGACACTATTCCTCCCAATAATACCAATGATGGGGCACTATTCCTCCCACTGACACCAATGATAGGGAACTATTCCTCCCACTGATACCAATGATGAGACACTATTCCTCCCAATAATACCAATGATGGGACACTATTCCTCCCACTGACACCAATGATGGGACACTATTCCTCCCAATGACACCAATGGTGGGGCATTCTTTACTCCCTTTGACACCAGGGCATTTTCTACTCCCACTGGCCACAGTCTGGCTGCTGAAATACCTTCCCGTTCATTCACTGTTTCATACAACCTCACCTGTTTTGCGTGATTGAGGTGGATCTTATGTGATGTCAACATATTTCATTTATTTGTCTATTTCAGGAACTTCTATAGCGTGGTCAATTTACACAGCCCTTTTACATATACATTGTACATTCAGCTCATTCCCTCCCCTCAAGGAGCTTACAATCTAAGGTCCCCAACTCACATTCATACATGCATATTCCAGGGCCGATTTAGACAAGAGCTAATTAACCTACCAGATCACAATTTTACCAGATCACAATCCGTTGTACAACCCCATTGTAACAAATGCGTAAGGTTTAATAGCTGTCCAATTTCTACCAAAGGGGGACACTAACCAGCATCTTCCTGTACCACTCGCCACCTTCTCTTTAAGAGGACCACAGATTTTGGGAAGCCTACAAATTATCAACTGTCTGCCCATTTCCCTGCATTTACACCGCCTATAATCCCCATACTGTGAAGGCCAGCACCCCTCATCCCTTCTTACCAAGTACTCCTCATGTTTATAATGTATTGATGATGTTGGTTATGCTTTACATACTGCAGAGCAGCTGTCCCCTATCTTGTTTGCCTCCATTTATAACAAACTGAAATTGAAATTTAATCAGTAGCCAACACATTTATGCCAGTGGAGGCAACTTGCCAACATCTCTTCCATATTGGTTACTACCTGCTATTTTTGGAGGGATCTTGCATTGTGGGGCATGTCATACAGATTGTAATCAACCTCCTGCCCATTTCCCCGGACTTACACCACCAGTAATCCCCTTACCGTAAAGAGTTGCCATCAACTGCCTGCCCACTTCCCTGGACATTATCCCCTTACTATGAAGACTTGTCATAAACTGCCCGCCCCTTTCTCTGGACATACACTTTATTACCAAAAGTATTGGGTCACCTACCTTTACACGCACATGACCTTTAATGGCATCCCAGTCTTAGTCTGTAGGGTTCAATATTGATTTGGCCCACCCTTTGCAGCTATGGCAGCTTCAACTCTTCTGGGAAGGCTGTCCACAAGGTTTAGGAGTGTCTATGGGAATGTTTGACCATTCTTCCAGAAGAGCATTTGTGAGGTCAGGCCCTAATAATGGATGAGAAGGCATGGCTCACAGTCTCCATTCTAATTCATCCCAAAGGTGTTCTATCGGGTTGAGGTGCAGGCCAGTCAAGTTCCTCCACCCAAAACTCGCTCATCCATGTCTTTATGGACCTTGCTTTCTGCACTGGTGCACAGTCATGTTGGAACAGGAAGGGGCCATCCCCAAACTGTTCCCACAAAGTTGGGAGCATGAAATTGTCCAAAATGTCTTGGTATGCTGACGCCTTAAGAGTTGCCTTCACTGGGACGAAGGGGCCAAGCCCAACCCCTGAAAACAACCCCACACCATAATCCCCCCTCCACCAAATGATTTGGACCAGTGCACAAAGCAAGGTCCATAAAGACATGGATAAGCGAGTTTGGGGTGGAGGAACTTGACTGGCCTGCACAGAGTCCTGACCTCAACCCGATAGAACACCTTTGGGATGAATTACAGGGAGACTGCGAGCCAGGCCTTCTCGTTCAACATCATAGCCTGACATTCCCATAGACACTCCTAAACCTCATGGACAGCCTTCCCAGAAGAGTTGAAGCTGTTATAGCAGCAAAAGGTGGGTCAACTCAATATTGAACCCCTCAAGACTGGGGTGCCATTAAAGTGCATGTGCATTTAAAGGCAGGTGTCCCAATACTTTTGGTTTTGTGGTGTACACCTTACTCTTAAGACTTATCAACTGCCTGCCCATTTCCCCAGATATACACCACCAATAGTCCCCTTAGCATAAAGACTTATCAACTGCCCACCCACTGTTTACTGTCCACTGTCCCCTTACTGAGAATGCCATGGCCCCTCATCCCTTATTCCAGCCCATGTGACCTGACCTCTATTGTGTAACCTGTAAGACTTTATTGGATTCTGTTTTCTGCTTATCATGTTTATAAGGTATTATTAATTATGTTGGTGTTTTTTACACTCTGCACAGCAAATATCCCTGATCTTGGTTGCCCCTTATTATAATGAATTGGGATCTAAGGGAGATTTATAAAACTGATTCAATAGTTTACTTCTATGTTGCTTCAAAAATGAAGTTGTTTTACACTTGTGTCTATGTATACCTAACCAGGGTTCCATGGAGTCCTTGGGTTCCCCTAGAGCAGTGGTTCTCAACTCCGGTCCTGGGGACCCACTAGCAGGCCAGGTTTGCAAGATAACCGAAATACATCACAGGTGATATCATTGTCTGCTCAGTGATTTCAGTATTCTAGTCTGCATCTTCCCAAGGTAATACTTAAAATCTGGCCTGTTAGCGGGTCCTGAGGACAGGAGTTGAGAATCACTTCTCTAGAGGAACTCAAGGACTCCTTGGAACCCTGGTTAGAACCACTGCTCTAGAGGTTGCTATGGGTTCCTTGAGCTGTGGCTTAATGACTTCCCATTTAATGGTGCCTTAATAGCTCTGGGGCCAATGTCGCTTGGCAGAACCAACTGCATGACACCAATGATATTTTTAGCTGTCTTCTATATTGCTTCAAAATGAATTCTATTATTTTACACTCTTGTCTGTCTATACTCAACCAGGGTTCCATTGAGTCCTTAGATTCCTAATGTAGGTTCCTATGACTCTATGTGGCTGAATGACCTCCCATTTAATGGTGCCTGCGTAGTTCTGGGGCCAACTGCATGACACCAATGGTATTTGTAGCTGTCTTCTATTTTACGTCAAAATTAATTAAGGTATTTTACGCACTTGTCTATCTGTACTCAACCAGGGTTCCATTGAGTCCTTGGGTTCCTATAGAGGTTGCCAAGAACTCTATGTGGCTGAATGACTTCATTGTGGCCGAATGACCTCCCATTTAATAGTGCCTGCGTTGTTCTGGGGCCAACTGCATGACACCAATGGTATTTGTAGCTGTCTTCTTCTATTTTACGTCAAAATTAATTAAGGTATTTTACGCACTTGTCTATCTATACTCAACCAGGGTTCCTATAGAGCAGGGGTAGGGAACCTGCGGCTCTCCAGCTGTTGTAGAACTACACTTCCCATGAGGCATTGCAAGGCTGATGGATACAATTACTCCCAGAAGCATGATGGGAAATGTAGTTCTACAACAGCTGGAGAGCCGCAGGTTCCCTACCCCTGCTATAGAGGTTGCCAAGAACTCTATGTGACTGAATGACTTCATTGTGGCCAAATGACCTCCCATTTAATGGTGCCTATGTTGTTCTGGGGCCAACATTGCTTGTATGGCAATTTTAGCCATCTTCTATATTGCTTCAAAATTAATTAAGTTATTTTACACTCTTGGCTATCTATATTCAACCAGGGTTCCATTAAGTCCTTGGGTTGCTATAAGAACCCAAGGACTCTGTGTAGCCGAATGACCTCATTGTGGCTGAAGGACCTTTCATTTAATAGTGCCTTCGTAGTTCTGGGGCCAACACCGCTGGAGGTAAATGGGTTAGGAGAGGCTGCTCTAGTCAGTAACCATTAACTTTTGTATATTGCATTGCCGCACGTGGGCAGACAGTGGAAATCAGACATGCAGTGGGCGTTTCTGCTCTGCTATCTAATAAGCAGGGGAGGTGATTCAAGAGGAGTATACATGGTTACATTGGTCCACCTTGGACCATCTACATATAATACCATGCCTGCCCTGCTGCATTGTGGCTTGACATACCCCATACTTCAAAGATTGCAGCTTTCAGACCTTTGCTGGACCTGGTGCATACATCAATAGGTCAGTAAAATGAATCCAACTTCTTGTTTGTCTTGCTTGATTCTAAATTTGTTGTAAAGATGCATAGACATGCCAAGGTGAACCAACATCAGAGAAGAAACCTTGATTTCTTTCGTGTTTTGTTTTTGCAAAATGCGAAGATTTTTTTGATGTCTGTTTGGCTTTTTATACACAGTCAAGCAACATAAAGGGGTGGATTCCGTTTCATTTTACTGAAATTCTAATGTTGTGCTCCACTGCTGACCAATTCGCCCTCCATTATGAAGTCGGATACTTCTGGGTTTGGAGTATCATGTGACACGTTCCCTTCCTCGTGATGCCGCACTGGGTTCTTGATGGCCTTCCTCCAGGCCTGAGCGCAGTCACAAGGTGACGTAGCAGTTCTTGTGTAATCTCTTGCTATATTGACTAGGAGCTGATAGAAACCATAGTCTCTCAGTTGTGGATGAGGGTTGCCATCATCCATATGAAATTCCACAAGATCTACAAAAATTCCTTTCGGGATTTTAAAGCCAACCAAAAACCCATGTCATTTACAGTATATGACACTGGTTTTGGTTGCCTTTTTAAAATCTCAAAAGGAATCTTTGTAGATATTGGGCCATATTGGCTTGGATCTAACATAGGCTTGACCATGGCAGAGAATTGGGGTGGCAGGAGACAGAGCAGAAGGTGAGGGTCAGCAGTGATGAAGTGTGCCGGTAAAGCATAGCTTCTATCTGAAGTCACCCGATGACTAGGAGAGACCACAGTGGGCTTTGCCCGTCTGATGATGGTCACTTGTAGTCTGTGGAGCTGGGGCAGTGACAGTCTGAATGGGGTTGTCACTCATCTGGGAAGTCATCTAGCACAGTGGGGGACCAGAAGAGTGTGGGACTCCAATCTTTCAGCAGTGAATATCATTTGTGTGGTACTGATGCAGTCATGGTGTAGTAGGAGATCTCACCCCATAGCTGCACGCATGCCAGACAGCTGCTCGGCCAACATTTGTTAGAGATGTGACTCCAAAGCCACCGTCTGGGGGGGGGTCATTGCTCTGTCATCTGTCCTTGTCGGTGATGTAATTAGAATTGCAGAAAATGGTCATATGATGGGAACAAATGTTTATAAATGATATCTCTTCGAGGGATATATCTGTCCTGTGTTGCTGACATGAGTCAGAAATGTAAATATCAGTGAGGTATTGGCTTCTGTAGAGAGTCTTGCAGAGCTTTTATTTTGCTCTCTGTCACATTGTTGGCCTGCATCTGGAAAGAACTCTTAAAGCCGTATTAAATCCAAACGTAGACATTTTAGGCTCCAAAACTGCTAAAAAAAAGCTTTTTTTGCAGTGTTTAGGAGCAGTAGCCTTTTTGTTAAGTAACAGGCGGCCGTCAGCGTCCTTGGCAACCAGTGAATAGCTGGTTGTTAAGGAGCGGGCCAAGAAGCCGGTCACCGCATGCTTAACAATGGATCACTGATCAGCTGGCAGAGGGCTTCCCCACTGACAGCTGAAATGTAAACTTAGAGGAAGTAAACCCTGATGGGTTTACTTCCTCTTATTCACCTGCAATGTAGAAGCATAATAGGCTAGTATGCATCGGATACTAGCCTATTATGTGCCACTTACCTGCCATTGACGCCCGCACTGTCCCCGCAGTAGGAAGCGTCCATCTTCGCCCCTCTTCCTTCCGGGGCCGCTAACTCCGGTGCTGTGACTGGCCAGAGTCGCGCAACGTCACTCCCGCGCAAGCCGCCAGTCGCGGTATGCTGTCAGTGGAGAAACGGCATAGAGGCCGTTTCTTCACTGCGGCATGTGCCGGCAATAAAAAAAATTGAGACAAAAACTGCAGGGGTTCCCCCTAATTCATACCATGGATTTTAAGGGTAACCCCACGCCAAAATTCACATAAACAATGGTGTGGGGTCTCCCCCAAAATCCATGCCAGACCCTTATTCAAGCATGCGGGTCAGGAAAGGAGGGGGATGAGCAAGTGCCCCCCCCCCCGAACCACATTAGGCCACATGCACTCAATATGGTGGGGTGGGTACTTTAGAGTAGGGAGGGCAGGGCACCCCCCCTCCCCAAATCACCTTGTCCCCATGTTGATGAGGACAAGGGCGTCTTCCACACAACCCTGGCCCGATGGTTGTGGGGGTGCGGGAGGGTGACTTATCGAATCTTGGAAGCCCCCTCTAACAAATGGGCCCCCTAGATCCTGCCCCCCTCCCCATGTGAATGAGTATGGGGTACATAGCACTCCTCCTCATGCGTCAAAAAAGTAACCACCCCCTTGTGACATCATCGACAGGGGCATGCTGGGTCGATGACATCACAAGGGGGAGCAGGTTCACTTGGTTGCTAAGGATGCCAGCGGTTTTGGCACATCTAGTGTGCATGGAGCCTTATTATATTGCAGCTTACCGATTGTTAGATGTGATGGCTGCATTTGTTTTCTTTTTTTTAGGCTTTCTTTTGATTTCACCTGGTGATCTGTTGAAAAACAGACTTACTGGCCAGATCAAGCTCTCCTGCAAATGTATCAGTTACAAGATTAAAGTGATTGTAAAGTCTCTTTTTTTGGGGGGTTTTTAAATAATAAACCTCTTATAATTACCTCCTCTGTGCAGTTGGTTTTGCACAGAGCAGCCCAGATCCTCCTCTTCTCGGGTGCCTCTTTGCTGCTCCTGGCCCCTCCCTCTGGTGAGTGCCCCCTCAGCCAGCAGTTCTCTGTGGGGGGCACCCCAGCCGAGTCAGAGCTCCGTGTATCCATTCAGACACAGAGCCCTGCCCCACCCCTCTCTCCACTGATTGGCTGACTGATTTTGATTGACGGCCGTGGGAGCCAATGGCGCCCGCTGCTGTCTCAGGAGGAGTGAATAACAAATGTGTAGCGCTCTACCTAGTGAGTATAATCAAATATTAAATTGGGCAAATTGATTATGGGTCCCATTCAATTAGATATAGATAGTATCACAAGGATAGTCTTCAAACTGTCCTCATAAAAAAGTGCAAGTGCATATAGATATTTGTGAACTTACAACAATAAATAAATTAATACGTGGCGTGATATCCCAAATTCCAAAAAAGTCCAAAGTTATAAAAGTGCATAATTTGTAAACGTTGCAAAATGGTGCAAAAATAAAAGTGCTACAAATTGTGTACAAATCTTTAGACATAATAAATCTCTGTCAAACACCCATTCAAGTGCAATCCTACGCCATACATATATTGCGCTTACCGGAAAGCCAATATATTCAAGCCTGAATATATTATCCCAGTCTGGGGGCAGGAGACGCTTCCTTGATTCGATCCTCCAATGGGGACACTGCAAGGCCAGACGCCACTCAGAGGTTTCTAGATGGACAGTAGAGCTGTACTGGATGGATATGTCCTCTCCCAAGATACTCTCTCCAGAGGCGCTACAGCACATGTAATAATAAGCCTCACATAGCATAAAACCTTTTTAAAACAAATTTAGTTTAACCACTTCCTTACTGGGCACTTAAACCCCCCTCTTGCCCGGACCAATTTTCAGTTTTCAGCGCTGTCGCTCTTTGAATGACAATTGCGCGGTCATGCCATGTTGTACCCAAACAAAATTGGCGTCCTTTTTTTTCCCCACAAATAGAGCTTTTTTTTGGTGGTATTTGATCCCCTCTGCGTCATTTCTTATCGCTGCTATAAACAAAAAAAGAGCGACAATTTTGAAAAAAACAATATTTTTTACTTTTTTATAATAAATAGCCAAAAATAAAAAATAAAAAAACAAATTTATTCATCAGTTTAGGCCAGGGGTGTCCAAACTATGCCCCTCCAGTTGTTCTGGAACTACAATTCCCATCATGCCTGGTTATGTCTGGGAATGTTATAGTTTTACAATGCCTCATGGGACTTGTAGTTCTGCAACAGCTGGAGGGCCGTAGTTTGGTCACCCCTGGTTTAGGCCGATATATATTCTTGTACATATTTTTGGTAAAAAAAATCGTAATTTGCGTTTATTGATTGGGTTGCGCAAAAGTTATAGCGCCTACAAACTATGGACATTGATTTATGGTGTTTTTATTATTTTTTTTTTACTGGTAATGGCGGCGATCTGCGATTTTTATCGGTACTGCGATATTGGGGCGGACATGTCGGACGTTTTTAACACTTTTTTGGGACCAATGACATTTATTCAGCGATCAGAAATGTAAATATCCATTGATTACTGTATAAATGTCATTGGCAGTGAAGGGGTTAACCTGCAGGGGGCAGTGAAGGGGTTAACTGTGTTCCCTGGCTGTGTTCTAACTGTGGGGGGGGCGGGGTTGGCAGGGGCATGACAGACCTAACTGATCTCAGTGACAGGGATCGGTAGACCTGTCATGCCCCCCCTCACAGAACGGGAACCGCCATGTTTACATTGGCGGTTCCCCGTTCCGGCTCTCTGGAAGGAGATTGCGGGTCTCCGGCGGACATCGCGTCCGTCCGACCCGTGGGCATGCTCCCAGCGCGAGCCAAATGGGAGGACGTCTATAGACGTCCTCCCGGCATTTTAGAGCCGCTCTGTAGCCGTCATTCTGCTATGTCGCGGATGGGAGGAGGTTAAAGTACTGCACTTACATGATCCAAAATTAACACGAGCTCAAAATATAAAATAGTCGGCAGAGAGAGGCACAACGGCTTGGGGTCGGCAGCTCTGACGCGTTTCGTCCTCTAAGACGTTGTCTGGGGGTTTCCGCCCCCCCCCCCCCATACCGCTGTGCTTTTATACCTTATCAAAATAAGGCTGCTCTCTGGTTCATTAATGGCAATTGGATTGTCACACAGCCATTACATGTTGTTTTAGCAAAATAGGGGCAGTTTAGTGATTGTGTGTCCTGAAGCCCACCATGTTACTGTGGAGGTGACGGGTATTTAATATTAATCAATTACATATGATATTTTTATGCTAGGGCTGATCTAGCTTTGCGCTAGGACTGCAATATTTTTTGCAGTATATATATATGTTTGCAGTTTTTCCCCAGTGGGGTACTCTTAGCACTGGGTGCTATAAGCAAGTTATCTGGTTATAAGTCTATATCGTATGTGCATTGTATCTTTGTCCCGCAGCAAACCTGCCAATAGTTGGGCTGGAGTGACGCGCATGCGACGTTCCATTGTACTTATTCATTTTTATTTTCCTTGCAATGTACCTGAAAGTGAGGCTTGGTTATCTCATAGACCTAGATGAAGGCGTGGTGTGCTCATTTGTGCCCACGTCCCTCTGCTTTTTACAATGAGGCTTGACCCGCACACCACCCGCCGGAAGTAAGGCATGGAGCGCACGCCGCACCGCCATTTTGCGGAGGGCAGAAGTTGTAGTAACAACTGGGCCTTGTGTATTTTGATATATAAGGTATATAAGCACTGCGGTTTTGGTGGGTCGGTAACCCCCCAGACGACGTCTTAGATGACGAAACGCGTCGGAGCTACCGACACCAGGCCGCTGTGCCTCTCTCTTCTGGCTATTTTGAGCTTGTCTTAATTTTGGATCATGTAAGTGCACTACTTTAAATAAAATTTGTTTTAAAAAGGTTTTATGCTATATGAGGCTTATTATTACATGTGCTGTAGCGCCTCTGGAGAGAGTATCTTGGGAGAGGACATATCCATCCAGTACAGCTCTACTGTCCATCTAGAAACCTTTGAGTGGCGTCTGGCCTTACAGTGTCGCCATTGGAGGATCGAATCAAGGAAGTGTCTTCTGTCCCCAGACTGGGATAATATATTCAGGATTGAATATATTGGCTTTCCGGTAAGCGCAATATAGGTATGGCGAAGGATTGCACTTGAATGGGTGTTTGACAGAGGTTTACTCTGTCTAAAGATTTGTACACAATTTGGATCTGCACAAAATTTTCAGCACTTTTCTTCAATCTTTGCACCATTTTGCAACGTTTAACCGGTTCCCGACCACGTCACGTACATTTACTGCTGCAGAGTGGCTCTGTCCCATGAACCGCTGTTTATAAACGGTGGCTCGCTCGTGCCCCGCCGCACTCTGCAGCAGTGTGGCCGCGGGCCTCGATATCCGTCGGGTACCGGAAATGACCTGGAAGAGAAGAGAAACGGGGAACCGCTCTGACAGGCATGCGAGATCTACTGATCGCTGTCACTGGGATCAGTTAGATCTCTGGTGCCCCTGGCAGCCCAGCCCCCTCACAGTTAGAACGCCTAAGGAACACAGTTACCCCCTTCACTGCCCCTTGCAGGTTAACCCCTTCACTGCCAATGACATTTATACAGTAATCAGTGGATATTTAAACTTCTGATAGCTGTATAAATGTCATTGGTTCCAAAAAAGTGTCAAAAATGTCCAACATGTCCGCCGCAATATCGCAGTCCCGATAAAAATCGCAGATCGCCGCCATTACTAGTAAAAAAAAAAAAAAAATTGTAAGAACGCTAGAAATGAATTCTCATGGTTTGTAAACGCGGCAACTTTTGAGCAAACCAATCAATAAATGCCGATTTGTGATTTTTTTTTATTTTTACCACAGATATGAGGAAGGATATAAAACGGCCAAAACCGATGAATACATTTTGTTTTTTTATTTTTTTTGGATTTGTATTTTAGCAAAAAGTAAGAAATATATTATTATTTTTTTTTTTTTTGCAAAATTGTCGCTCTTCTTTTGTTTATAGCGGTGATCAGAAATGAGGCAGCGGTGATCAAATACCACCAAAAGAAAGCTCTATTTGTGGGGAAAAAAAGGACGCACGTTTTGTTTGGGTACAACGTCGCACGACCGCGCAATTGTCAGTTAAAATGACGCAGCGCTGAATCGCAAAAAGTGCCCTGGTCCTACAGTGGGAAATCCTTCCGGGGCTGAAGTGGTTAAAATATGAATTTTTATAACTTTGGACTTTTTTGGAATACAATTATGATCCTTACTTTGAAGGTTTTGATATCTATTAATTAGCTAGGATATCACGCCACGTATTAATTTATTGTTGTAAGTTCACATATATCTATATGCCCTTGCACTTTTTTATGAGGACAGTTTGAAGACTATCCTTGTGATACCTTCTATATCTAGCTAAGTGGGACTATAATCCATTCGCCCAATTTAACATTTGATAATACTCACTAGGTAGAGCGCTACACATTTGTTCTTTGTTCTATTCACAATTCGTTTGGTTGTCGTGTAGCATAAGGTGACCAGGTTTTTAACCACTTCAGCCCCGCAAGGATTTGTCCCCTTCCTGACCAGAGACCTTTTTGCGATTCGGCACTGCGTCGCTTTAACTGAAAATTGCGCGGTCGTGCGTCGCTGTACCCAAACAAAATTTGCGTTCTTTTTTCCCACAAATAGAGCTTTCTTTTGGTGGTATTTGATCACCGCTGCGTCATTTCTGATCGCCGCTATAAACAAAAGAAGAGCAACAATTTTGCAAAAAACCCCAAATTTCTTACTTTTTGCTAAAATACAAATCCAAAAAAAAATATAAAAAAACATTTTTTTTTCACCGGTATTGGCCGATTTATATTCTTCCTCATATTTGTGATAAGAAAAATCGCAATCGGCGTTTATTGATTGGTTTGCGCAAAAGTGGCTGCGTTTACGGATGATGAGAATTAATTTCTGGGGTTTTTATTTATTTATTTTTACTAATAATGGTGGCGATCTGCGATTTTTAGCAGTACTGCGATATTACAGCGGCCATGTCGGAACATTTTGACACTTTTTTGGGACCATTGGCATTTATAAAGCGATCAGTGCTATAAAAATGCACTGATTACTGTGTAAATGCCATTGGCAGTGAAGGGGTTAACCTGCAGGGGGCGCTCTAAGGGTTAACTGCGTTCTAACTGTGTGGGGGCTGCCCTGGCTGGGGAAGGGAAGTGATCACAGCTTCCATGTAGAGGAAGGCTGTGATCACTCCCTTCCCCCTCTAACAGAACGGAGGTCCATGTTTACTTACACGGAGCTCCGTTCTTTCACTCCGGGGGGGGGCATCGCGGGTAGCCGGCGGAGATCGAGTCCGCGGCACCCGCTCCCTGGCCCCCGGGACACAGTGAGCGCACGGGCGCGCCTCCGGCGGCGTGCGCGCGCTCCCTGTGCGCGATCTGGCAGCCGCCGTCGTATGACGACGTTTTGCCTGGGAGAGCCATCTTTAAAATGAAATCCGGGGACATATTTTTTTTTGTACTAGTAATGGCGGCAATCACAGCGGCTTATAGCGGGACTGCGATATTGAACAAATCTGACACTTTGCGGAAACCAGTGACTCTAATACAGTGATCGGTGCTAAAAATATGCACTGTCACTGCTTTAATGACACTGGCTGGGAAGTGGTTAACATCTAGTGCAATCAAAGGGTTAAATGTGTGCCTAACAAGTGTTTTCTCACTGTGGGGGAAGGGCTTTTAATAAGAGAAGGCATAGATCCCTGTCCCTGCTTTGCAGGAACACAGGATCAATGTCTTCCATACTGACAAAACGGTGATCTGCCTTGTTTACATAGGCAGACCTGCGTTCTGTCTGTGTACAGAAGGATCGGCGGGTACGGACCCACTGATCGGCTCCAATACCTAGAAATGCAGGATCACGTGTGTGTATGTGTGTGTATATATGTGTAATATATATATATATATATACACACACACACACACATGATCCTGTGCAGCACGACCGCCCTGTAGCAGTAAATCTGCTATGTGGAGGTCGGCAACTGGTTAAGCTCATCAGCATTATGATAACTCACAGGCAGTATGGTGGCTGCGGCTGGCAGTGTATTGTCACAGTGTGTAACATAACATGGCTGCTGGGTGCTGATACTTATGACCAATAGGTTAACAAAATCAGCACCCAGCAGCCATGTTATGTGACACTGTGGCAGTGCAATGCCAGCCAGAGCCATGATAGAGTGCCTGCTGCCTGTGAGCTATGATGCCATCCATTATGCCAGAGAGACAGACACAATGCAATGTATTCACAGACACCCCCAAAGCACAGCGGAGTTGAAGCCCTAAAGGCACTGATAGCCCCACGATTGGATCCGCTTCCCCTCTGCTCCTCCTGCTGGACGCTGTCAGCTGAGCTCAGCTTCCTCTCTCTGCCTGTTGCCTCCGCCGCCTCACAGCCTCCTAAGTCTCACTCTCCGGGCCCCGGCTCCTACTGGGTGGGGAGTGGAGGAAGATCAATCTGCCGGGGAAGGCAGGGAGATAGGCAGGCAGCTGGCCGGGACTTGAGCCAAGGCAGAAGAATATGCGAGCGGAATGGGCATGTGCCCAAAACTGAAGAAATAGTCCCTCCACTCCGACAAGCACATGATCACCAGAAAGGGGCACAGATAATTGAAAAAATACACCCCCCTAAGCTAGTAGGAGCGGGGGTGTGTAATTCAGATTTTTTTTTTTTTTTTTAATTCTGCACTGGCTGTCTTTGAAATTGACCGGGCCTCTGTTCAAATCCAACCTGGGGACAGACTTGGTCCGGGGACAGTTTCCTCAATCCGGGGACTGTCCCCTGCAACCGGGGACATCTGGTCACCCTAGTGTAGCAGCCACCATTCCCCTACACGTAGTGCGGTATATACCATCTAATGTTCCAGTCAGGAGTGTCTGGGACAGCTAAGACAATCGTGGACATCATTGCAGAGAGAAGGGGCTCAGGTAAGTATTAGGGGGTGCTGGCGGGGGGGGCTGCTACAGACAGGTTTTTTATCTTAATGCGTAGAATGCACCTTCTGCTTTTACAACTCCTTCATGACAAAACATTTTCCACTGACCAGGGTGCTTGCAATGATCCATTTGTATTTAAGTACTTTGTCAAAGACATAATCACTCATGACCATTTAAGTGCTTTGCTTTCTCCACCTCCAAAGCCTGCAAGCCTCCTACCAGAAGCTTAAAGCAGAGCTCCGGGACCGGCATAAAAATCCCCCATTAGTAGTATACCCCTCTACACAAAACACTAAGCAGTTATTACATTTGTGAAATCACTTACCTTTGAAGAGTAAAGTCTAATTGAATTTCCAGGAAGTCAGCTCTGCATTTCAAAAAATGCATCATGTATTCTGCCAGGGAGGCTCTGTTAGAACAGGGATTGCATCATATCTTCTTTTCTCTCTTTACACAATCCTCAAACTACATTTACCATCATATATTGCAGTGAATGTGGGAGGTACACTAGGCCTGTACATGTAAATGTGAACAAGCCCACTTCAACCAGAATCATACCCCTCATTCTGCAGCCAGGCCCACTACTCAGTGACACAGCAGGATAGGTTACAGCCTTATAAATGCAAAGCAAGTTTGTTCTCTCCATTCCAGCCACAACAGGAGATAAACATATTGCCCTTACATGCTTTATGTAATCATTACTGAACTGTAGATATAGAGCGCAGACAGTGGCGGCTGGTGAAATTTTAGGATGTGGGGGCGCCAGACCCTGCCTTTCCTTTTTGGCCCCTCCCACTACCCACAAGCCCCACCCTTTATAGTTTCCACCCCTTGTGTCAGGAGTATACAGCCCAGCATCACCAGATAGTGGTATACAGAGTCACCAGATAGGGGTATACAGAGTCACCAGATAGGGGTATACAGAGTCACCAGATAGGGGTATACAGAGTCACCAGATAGGGGTATACAGAGTCACCAGATAGGGGTATGCAGGGTCCCAGATAGGGGTATGCGGGGTCCCAGATAGGGGTATGCGGAGTCCCAGGAGCAGGAGTGTGCAGAGATCGGCTTGCGGAGAGCGGGCTGACAGTGTGCAGTAATCGGCTTGCGGACCAGCGGGCTGTCAGTGTGCAGAGCCTGCGCTTGCAGTGAGCGGGCTGGAGCCTGGCTGGCAGTGGAGACTGCAGTGGACTGTCGTCCTCTCTCCTCGTGGACGGTCTGCGCGGAAGTCCCAGCGGAGTGCTGCGTCTGCGTGAGTAATCACGCAGCCAGCACGTTTGCCATAGTCCCGCCCCCATCCACAGCATCCGGTGACAGAGAGCCATTGGCTCTGATGGCTCAAGGGGCAGCCAATGAGACTGTGTGTGCACCTGTTCAGCGCACACATCGTCTTTTATGACTGACCAATCGCCTCACTACTTGCTGTCAGCTGACAGCAAGGAGCCGAGGAAAAAAAAAGAAGAAAAGTCCATATACCGGCGCCTCCTGCAGGGGGGCCTGGCTGCCTTTTTTTTTTTTCCTTCTTGTCAGCGGCGGGGAGGCAGTGCCCCTTATGAACCATGCGCCGCTGAGCTCAGAGCGCACTGTTCCAATACCGGTATGAGAGGCGGGAAGTTACAGCGAGCAATGTTCACATACCGGTCATACCAGACCTGTCGCAGCCCGAGATCCACTCTGTAGTGCGGAGGATCTCTGTCATTGATGCCCGCTTTGCACCAAGAGATGGGGGGGGGGGGGGTGCTGGCAGGGAGGAAGAGGGAACAGAGGAGGAAGACACCCACAGACCGGGGCTATGAGATCCCCTCTGCCCGCTACAGTGAGCAGGCGGAAATAGAAATCCCTGCTCAGCTGTAGAAATCTACAAGTGGGCAGTTAGAAGACCGCTGGCTGGGAGTACAGAAGGGATAGCAGCCAGCAGTCTTACAAACAGAAAATCACTGGGCAATAACACTTTTGCAGCAAGTTCAGCAGGCTACTACAGAGGAACTACAGTGCTCAGTAGAAGATGGATGACTTAGTTGGTGAAGGTAGGAGATCAGCAACAAAGACATGGAAAAAAAAGTTTTTTCCTGGAGTTCTGCTTTAATCGTTCCACAGCTGCCTGGGACCTGTGCCGTGTCCCAGAAGGCCACAAGGAAAGAGGGGGCTGAATCTCCTTCCTTCGCCTTGGCAATCTGAGCGGAAGTGGGAGCAGTTACTTATCAAAATTAGGTACCTGCTCCCCCCCACAAAAAAAAATTTGAGTGGGAGAAGGGGAGGGGATAAAACAGAACTTCCCCCTTTTTGGGTGAGGTTCCGCTTGAAGATCTCATACTATAATGGTCAAAAGTGCATACATGTGATCCTTAGAATTCTGTATGCCAGCCACAGTGTAGACGTAGAGCTGGAGCTACTAGGGTGTAGACGTAGAGCTGGAGCTACTAGGGTGTAGACGTAAAGCTGGAGCTACTAGGGTGTAGCCGTAGAGCTGGAGCTACTAGGGTGTAGCCGTAGAGCTTGAGCTACTAGGGTGTAGCCGTAGAGCTGGAGCTACTAGGGTGTAGCCGTAGAGCTGGAGCTACTAGGGTGTAGCCGTAGAGCTGGAGCTACTAGGGTGTAGCCGTAGAGCTGGAGCTACTAGGGTGTAGACGTAGAGCTGGAGCTACTAGGGTGTAGACGTAGAGCTGGAGCTACTAGGGTGTAGACGTAGAGCTGGAGCTACTAGGGTGTAGACGTAGAGCTGGAGCTACTAGGGTGTAGACGTAGAGTTGGAGCTATTAGGGGGTAGATGTAGAGCTGGAGCTGCTGGAGCGTAGACGTGGAGCTGGAGCTGCTGGAGCGTAGACGTGGAGCTGGAGCTGCTGGAGCGTAGACGTGGAGCTGGAGCTGCTGGAGCGTAGACGTGGAGCTGGAGCTGCTGGAGCGTAGACGTAGAGCTGGAGCGTAGATGTAGAGCTGGAGCTGCTGGAGCGTAGACGTAGAGCTGGAGATGCTGGAGCATAAAACTACTGCTCAGTGGAGAGTTTTTTCCCTCAAATGTTATTAATAAAAATCTTTACAACAGCATGAACGATTCAGATGCTGCTACCGTCCATCGGCATGCACAAAACTCCGCCCTACGTGTTTCGTCAGAAAAGTCCATGAGCAGGGAGTTTTAAGAGAGAGCACAGCACCATTTCTTAGAATTTTTGCATATGTTGTGTATTCCGATGTTTTGGTGCGTCCAGCATCCTATTGTTTTCATTCATTTGTTGTTGTTAAACCTAGCGCAGGACTGATTTAAGTAAACCATTGTTACCCCACACCCCTCCTTCGGCAATGTCCTAGATTGCCCTGACCCCCTTCATTGTCCCATTGGTTGAAGAGATTGATCTGTATGTATGGAGAAACCTATTAAGATAGATATGAAAGGATTTCACATAGCGAGCGCTGTCAGTAGCGGTATTCGTGTATTCATGGCATGCAGTTGTTACAATGCAATCCTTTTTTTTTTTTTTCGATGTTCTCTATAATAAGATGATAATAAAATAATAGGAGGTTATTTCCTCTTAATTCCATCTTTATAAAGTAAAGTCAAGGTTGCATTTATTTATTTTTTCTCTGCAATAAACAGATTTGTTTTTCTTGTAATAACTCAGCCGGTGGAATCTCTGTCCGGGGAGTCATTCGTTTTACGCGTTTTTATTTTTTGTCAGCGCGCCGTCTGTATTCATCTACATCTTATTGAGTGATAGAAATGTGTTTTATAGGTGGAGCCGTTCTACAGCGGATACAAACAGCTGATCCCTCGTACGTCGTATTTACACAGCAGATGTTTTCCCATAATCACTAGTTACAGCAATAAAATGTAGAATGTTTTAAATCTGAACTCCAGCTGAGTTGTACCGGCTCCTCTCCTGCACTGAAATGGATTCCTCTGATTTCGCTGCACACTGTGAGCTTCTCACTATGTGCATTAGAAGCTGCAGCAAGCCGGAGCCCTTTCCTGCGCAGCCGGACTGTCCCTGGCCCCGCCCCTTTCATTCATTGGATTTCAATATTTTTTTCAGCCATAGGGGTTCAGCATGACCTGCAGCCTGCCTAGGAACGCCCACTCCTCCGGACTGAGGAACGCCCACTCCTCCGGACTGACACCCGCCCATCGAGGCATTTTGATTTGCATAACTTACATGGTGCTTTTATATGACATACAGTTGTGCTCATAAGTTTGCATACCCTGGTAGAATTTATGATTTCTTGGCCATTTTTCAGAGAATATGAATGATAACACAAAAACTGTTCTTTCACTCATGATTAGTGTTTGGCTGAAGCCATTTATTATCAATCAACTGTGTTTACTCTTTTTATATCATAATGACAACAGAAACTCCCCAAATGACCCTGATCAAAAGTTTACATACCCTGGTGATTTTGGCCTGATAACATGCACACAAGTTGACACAAAGGGGTTTGAATGGCTATTAAAGGTAACCATCCTCACCTGTGATCTGATTGCTTGTAATTAGTGTGTGTGTGTGTAAAAGGTCAATGAGTTTCTGGACTCCTGTCAGACCCGTGCATCTCTCATCCAGTGCTGCGCTGACATTTCTCGATTCTGAGTTATGGGGAAAGCAAAAGAATTGTCAAAGGATCTGCGGGAAAAGGTAGTTGAACTGTATAAAACAGGAAAGGGATATAAAAAGATATCCAAGGAATTGAGAATGCCAATCAGCAGTGTTCAAACTCTAATTAAGAAGTGGAAAATGAGGGGTTCTGATGAAACCAAACCACGGTCAGGTAGACCAACTAAAATTTCAGCCACAACTGCCAGGAAAATTGTTTGGGATGCAAAGAAAAACCCACAAATAACTTCAGGTGAAATGCAGGACTCTCTGAAAACATGTGGCTGTTTCAAGATGCACAATAAGGAGGCACTGAAAGAAAGATGGGCTTGATGGTCGAGTTGTCAGAAGAAAGCCATTACTATGCAAATGCCACAAAGTATCCCACTTACAATACACCAAACAGCACAGAGACAAGACTCAAACCTTCTGCCACAAAGTAATTTGGATTGATGAGAACAAAATTTAACTTAATACCGTGTATTGCCCCCTTTAACATCAATGACAGCTTGAAGTCTTTTGTGGTATTTGTGGATGAGGCTCTTTATCCTCTCAGATGGTAAAGCTGCCCATTCCTCAGTTCCTGGAGATTCTTGGGCTGTCTTGCATGAACTGCATGTTTGAGATCTCCCCAGAGTGGCTCAATGATATTGAGGTCAGGAGACTGAGATGTCCACTCCAGAACCTTCACTTTATTCTGCT
>BLSH010250340.1:79395-89665 GCA_018402905.1 Glandirana rugosa
TCCCCCGAGATTTTCCCCTGTGCCCTTTTAGAGCCCCCTTTCCAGCAGGTGTCCCCTTTTAGAGCCCCCTTTCCAGCAGGTGTCCCCTTTTAGAGCCCCCTTTCCAGCAGGTGTCCCCTTTTAGAGCCCCCTTTCCAGCAGGTGTCCCCTTTTAGAGCCCCCTTAGCAGCAGGTGTCCCCTTTAGAGCCCATTTTCCAGCAGGTGTCCCCTTTAGAGTCCCCTTTCCAGCAAGTGTCCCACTCAGCCATGTGCTCTGATGGCTCTCTGTCCCTCCTAAACTCTGCATTGCCGCAGTTATAAGACTCTTACAGCTGTGGTAATGCAGAGTGCATGGGAAACAGAGAGCCATCAAAGCACAGCGCAAGGGGGAAGCAGCATGGAGTGTCAGCGACTCAGCGCTCATTAAGGATGAGATTGGCGGTATACATCCCCCATAATCCCTTGGAACCCCTGGGCACCTCCCGCTGAACCTCGGTTGAGAATCACTGAAATGCAGGAGATAAAGAGATACAAAGTAACATTAGAGATATACAAAGTATCATTGTTTATAAACATTGATCAGACAGGAGATAGAGAGATACAAAGTAACATTGTTTATAAACATTGATCAGACAGGAGATATAGAGATACAAAGTAACATTGTTTATAAACATTGATCAGACGGGAGATAGAGAAATACAAAGTAACATTGTTTATAAACATTGATCAGACAGGAGATAGAGAGATACAAAGTAACATTGTTTATAAACATTGATCAGACAGAAGATAAAGAGATACAAAGGAACATTGTTTATAAACATTGATCAGACAGAAGATAAAGAGATACAAAGGAACATTGTTTATAAATATTGATCAGACGGGAGATAGAGAAATACAAAGTAACATTGTTTATAAACATTGTTTTTAGACCGGTGATGGAGAAATACAAAGTAACGTTGTTTTGTAAACTTTAATCAGACAGAGATTGAGAGAGATAAACATTTACTTTGGTATCTACCTTCTTTCACTAATCTGCATATGAAAGGGTTGAGCCTCCATCTGCATACGATGTCAGCAAAAACAATCTCTATTCATTTTCTTTTTAATATTTATTATAATTAGTTCCTATGTAATCCTTTATTAAACCTTAATTTACCCGAATTAATATTTCATTTTTTAAAATTTTTTTTTTGTTCATTCGTTTGATCCACTTTGTTTTTTAATTTATTTAGTCATGCATTTAAAAGAGAGCAAAATTGAAAGAAAAATGTCTAATTAATTTGCAAATGACTGCAAAGCTTTTATAAGAATCATAATGACATTTTAAACAGAACAATTCATATAATAACCTTTATACTTCTTATCTACAGTAACAATTTTTTTTTAAAACCCATAAATCACAAAAAGTAAATTTTTCTTAGTCTTGTTAGTTTTTTTTTTGTCTAAGGATTATGCGAAGAAAAATGTAAATTTGTGCATATATAGTTAGTGTGTGCGTGTGTGTATATATATATATATATATAACACAGTATCTCACAAAAGTGAGTACACCCCTCACATTTGTGTAAATATTTTATTCTATCTTTTCATGTGACAACACTGAAGAAATGACACTTTGCTACAATGTAAAGTAGTGAGTGTACAGCTTGTATAACAGTGTAAATTTGCTGTCCATTCAAAATAACTCAACACGCAGCCATTAATGTCTAAACCGCTGGCAACAAATGTGAGTACACCCCTAAGGGAAAATGTCCAAATTGGGCCCAATTAGCCATTTTCCCTCCCCGGTGTCATGTGACTCGTTAGTGTTACAAGGTCTCAGGTATGAATGACCGCAGGGCAATATTCCAACATAACGACCCCAAACACACCTCCAAGATGACCACTGCCATGCTAAAGAAGCTGAGGGTAAAGATGATGGACTGGCCAAGCATCTCCAGACCTAAACCCTATTGAGCATCTGTGGGGCATCCTCAAATGGAAGGTGGAGGAGCGCAAGGTCTCTAACATCCACCAGCTCTGTGATGTTGTCATGGAGGAGGGGAAGAGAACTCCAGTGCCAACCTGTGAAGCTCTGGTGACCTCCATGCCCAAGAGGGTTAAGGCAGTGCTGGAAAATAATGGTGGCCACACAAAATATTGACACTTTTGGGCCCATTTTGGACATTTTCACTTAGGGGTGTACTCACTTTTGTTGCCAGAGGTTTAGACATTAATGGCTGTGTGTTGAGTTATTTTGAGGGGTCAGCAAATTTACACTGTTATACAAGCTGTACACTCACTACTTTACATTGTAGCAAAGTGTCACATCAAAAGATAGAATAAAATATTTACAGAAATGTGAGGGGTGTACTTACTTTTGTGAGAGAGTGTGTATGTGTGTGTGTGTGTGTATGTGTGTATATATATATATATATATATATATATATATATATATATATATATATATATATATATATATATATATATATATATATACACATACACACACCGTATACAACGCCATCTGTGTCCCCGCCATCACTGTCTGCCATCTGTATTCCACTGCATCACCGTCTGCCCTCCTGTTCCTGCCATCACCGTCCACCATTCGTGTCCCCGCCATCACCATCCACCATCCGTGTCTCCGCCATCACCGTCCGCCATCCGTGTCCCCGCCATCACCATCCGTGTCTCCGCCATCACCGTCCGCCATCCGTGTCCCCGCCATCACCGTCCGCCATCCGTGTCCCCGTCATCACCGTCCGCCATCCGTGTCCCCGCCATCACCGTCCGCCATCCGTGTCCCCATCATCACCGTCCGCCATCTGTGTCCCCGTCATCACCGTCCGCCATCCATGTCCCCGTCATCACCGTCCGCCATCCGTGTCCCCGTCATCACCGTCCGCCATCCGTGTCCCCGCCATCACCGTCCGCCATCCGTGTCCCCATCATCACCGTCCGCCATCTGTGTCCCCGTCATCACCGTCCGCCATCCATGTCCCCGTCATCACCGTCCGCCATCCGTGTCCCCGTCATCACCGTCCGCCATCCGTGTCCCCGCCATCACCGTCCGCCATCCGTGTCCCCATCATCACCGTCCGCCATCTGTGTCCCCGTCATCACCGTTCGCCATCCGTGCCCCCGCCATCACTGTCCGCCATCCGTGTCCCCGCCATCACTGTCCGCCATCCGTGTCCCCACCATCACCATCCGCCATTCTGTGCCCCCCATCGCCATCCGTGTCCCCACCATCACCATCCGCCATTCTGCCCCCCCCATCGCCGTCCGAGGCCCCGCCATCACCGTCCGCCATCCGTCTCCCCGCCATTATTGTTTGCCATTCTGTCCTCTCCATCACCATCCATCATTCAGTCCCCACCATCATCTTCTGCCATTCTGTCCCCGCCATCATAGTCTGCCATCCGTGTCCCCGCCATCATTGTCTGCCATTCTGTCCCTGCCATCCTAGTCTGCCATTCTATCCCCGCCATCATAGTCTGCCATTCTGTCCTTACCATCATCGTCTGCCATCCGTGTCCCCTCCATCTCTCTCCGCCATCTGTGTCATCACCATCTCTGTCCTCCTGATCACATACCGCCGCTCTGTTCTGCCCTTCACATATCGCCATTGGGTTAGCTGCATTTATGCCCAGCTTCTGTGTCCCTCTCACAGCATTCCTCCACTCTGTTCCCCAATAGTGCACTTCCAGAAACTTACTTGAGCGCCCCAACCGGAATCCACTGGAGGAGAAGGCAGGCTGTAAGCTCACAGAGCGCCGCTCTGCGTTCCTTTCCACTTCCTGTCACATAGGAGGCGTGTACGTTTTTTGCCTGCGATCCAATGCGGAGCTGTAGGAGAAACTGCAGACATGCTGCATAATCCTGCACAGCTCCACGCCGGAGATCACACCTGCATTTTGGCGTGAACGAGGCCATAGGAGACCATTGTTTCCTGTGTGCCTTGCAGTGACCTGCGGCATTCTGCTGCAGAAAACCGCAGGTCTCTGCAGGTGGTGTGAACGAGCCCTAAAGCTTCTGTCAGTCTTCCTCTCAAACTGAACCAAGACATTCAATCAAGGCTGAACATGTACCGTACATATTTTAATTGAATAACGTGACCTATAGTTTTTGAGACCAGGAAGAGAGGGAGAGTTTCCAATAAGGAAGTGACTACTTTGGGCTTCAAAAAAATGGCCGCCTCTGGCAAGAAGAAACCAAAGCATGCAAGTACTGTCCCTTGTGCTGATTGTTAAAAAAAAAAATAAGAGGAACTTTGGCTTTAGACTGATAAGTTAGCAGCCATCTGTAGGTTTTTCGGCCTGTTGTTTGCCCGATTTGTGGCATTTCTTCCACCCAAAACCCCCCTACATAACCCTTGCAGAAATAACGCGTCTTCTGATTGCCGCTTATAGCGCTCATCTACTTATCAGTTACTTTCATTTTTTGGAAAGTTTTATTGACGGGGCTTTCCTGCTCCTGAGTAAAGTCGATGTTTCATTATCTAATTCCCAGAAGACCGGTTGGAGGACGCGCATCCCATTCCCGAACAGCCGCGGCGAGGACGGCTCGCTAATTGGTCCCCGTTTTATTCATTCCGCCCGCGCCGCCGCTCTGAAGCGCTGACCGACGGTGGTTGTTGTCAGCGGAAAAAAGGCGAGAACTTCTTTCGCTCGGCTTACTTAGCGTTCTCTCTGACATCCCTCGTTTTCCTGCCTCGGCCAATCGCATATTTATAAGTATTTTGACTTTTATATATCGGCTAATTAGCGCTCTGTGAAATGCGTGGCCCCATTTTCCGGACCGGGGGACTCGACGGAATGCTAAATCTCCTTCCTCTGGCGGAGTGGCAGTGCGGCATCTGCTTGTCACGCTCTGCGAAACGTTGCGTTCTCTTTTTTTTTTTGTTTACTGTGCTTTGGGTGCAGATTGGCTTTGAGAAATTGCATTAATTTGAGGAGTGGGTAAGTGGACAGAATTAGGCCAGGTAAATGCTGTAGGTGCCTCATTTAAATTTCCCGCAGGCGCCTGGAGACCCTTAAATGAATCTCCTCCATCCGTAGAGCGCTCCTCTATGCTGCTGTAATCGGGGCATACGTTTTCCTGTCTGCTAACAAAGTAACCTTGATTGTATGCAATGCGGCCTTCAACTTTAATGAATAGTCTGTGTACCTGAAATCCACGTCCTCTGCTGCAGAGGATCGTTTCCTGTTATTCTCCTTTATTGAACGTTCTTCTCCAGGAGAAAAGTAAATGTGTGAGCTTTATATCTGCAATATTTTATGTAGAGGAAGTGTAGCAATAAAGGAATCACCCCGCCACACATCCATCTCTCCTCTCCTGAAATACTCTGCTCCTTCCTCTATAACTCTCCTCTCCTGAAATACTCTGCACTGCTGGAGGACTCTGCTCCTTCCTCTATAACTCTCCTCTCCTGAAATACTCTGCACTGCTGGAGGACTCTGCTCCTTCCTCTATAACTCTCCTCTCCTTAAATACTCTGCGCTGCTTGAGGACTCTGCTCCTTCCTCTATAACTCTCCTCTCCTTAAATTCTCTGCACTGCTGGAGGACTCTGCTCCTTGAAATTTCCCACAGTTTGTCACGTTACAACCAAAAAGTAAATGTATTTTATTGGGATTTTATGTGATAGACCGACACAAAGTGGCACATAATTGTGAAGTGGAAGGAAATGTTTTACAAATCTGTGAAAAGTGTGGGGGGGGGGGGGCATTTGTATTCAGCCCCCTTTACTCTGATACCCCAACTAAAATCTAATGGACCCAATTGCCTTCAGAAGTCACCTAATTAGTAAATAGAGTCCACCTGTGTGTCATTTAATCTCAGTATACATACAGCTGTTCTGTGAAGCCCTCAGAGGTTTGTTAGAGAATCTTAGTGACCAAACAGCATCACGAAGGCCAAGGAACACACCAGACAGGTCAGGGATAAAGTTGTGGAGAAGCATAAAGCAGGGTTAAGTTATAAAAAAAATCTCCCAAGCTTTGAACATCTCACGGAGCTCTGTTCAATCCATCATCTTAAAATGGAAAGAGTGCGGCACAACTGCAAACCTACCAAGACATGGCCGTCCACCTAAACTGACCGGCCGGGCAAGGAGAGCATTCATCAGAGAAGCAGCCAAGAGGTCCATGGTAACTCTGGAGGAGCTGCAGAGATCCACAGCTCAGGTGGGAGAATCTGTCCACAGGACAACTATTAGTCGTGCTCTCCACAAATCTGCCCTTTATGGAAGAGTGGTGAGAAGAAAGCCATTGGTGAAAGAAAACCATAAGAAGTCCCATTTGTGAGAAGCCATGTGGGGGGCACAGCAAACATGTGGAAGAAGGGGCTCTGGTCAGGTGAGACCAACCTTGAACTTTTTGGCCTAAAAACAAAACTCTCTGTGTGGTGGAAAACTAACACTGCACATCACCCTGAACACACCATCCCCACCGTGAAGCATGGTGGTGGCAGCCTCATGGTGTGGGGTTGCTTTTCTTCAGCAGAGACAGAGAAGCTGATCATAGTTGATGGGAAGATGGATGGAGCCAAATACAGGGAAATCTCAGAAGAAAACCTGTTAGGGTCTGCAAAAGACTTGAGACTGGATGGAGGTTCCCCTTCCAGCAGGACAACGACCCTAAACATACAGCCAGAGCTACAATGGAATGGTTTAGATCAAAGCATATTCATGTGTTAGAATGGCCCAGTCACAGTCCAGACCTAAATCCCATTGAGAATCTGTGGCAAGACTTGAAAATTGCTGATCACAGACGCTCTCCATCCAATCTGACAGAGCTTGGGGGATTCTGCAAAGAAGAATGGGCAAAAATGTCCTCTCTAGATGGGCAAAGCTGGCAGAGACTTCCCCAAAAAGATTGCAGAGAAAGGCGGTTCTACAAAGTATTGACTCCGGGGGGCGCCATACAAATGCCCCCCACACTTTTCACAGATTTATTTGTATCATTTATCATTTTCTTTCCACTTCACAACTATGTGCCACTTTGTGTCGGTCTATCGCATAAAATCCCAATAAAATACGTTTTGTTTTTTTTGGGTGTAATATGAGAAAATGTGGGAGATTTCAAGGGGTATGAATACTTTTTCCAGGCACTGTAGTTACCTCCCATCTCTTGTAGTGTGAAGAGAAATAAGCTCTAAATAAACAGGCTGCATGTGATCTGTTCTGAAGCCTTTTAGTTAATTCTCTCTATAGACTTCGGTGATCTTCTCTATACAATTCAGGCCAATCATGGATGGTGGGAGGGGCCTGTTCAGAGCTTCCTGAAAACATCCCAGCACCCGGCCTCAGTACTCCTCTCAGTCCTAATAAAAGCAGTGGGCTGGTTCTTGGGAGGAGTTATGCAAATCCTAATGCTGGAGTAGTGTGGAGGAGTGGGCGTTCCTAGACAGGTTATATTTGCATGCAGACTGCATTAAGCAACGCCCACCTGTGATGCGAAGCCTCCATGATTGAAAAACTGATCCAATAAAAAGAGGTGGAGCGGAGAGAGTCAGGCTGGCGGCAAATAGATGAAGTTGGACGTCCTCCAGCCAGGAAATGAGGCGGGGCTCTATCTGTTTTCCTGCAGCTTCTAATGCACATTGTGAGAAGCTCACAGTGTGCAGTGATTTCAGTCCAGGAGAGGAGCCGGTACAACTGTGCAAGACTGGAGGGAAGGCCGGAGGTTGGATAGATGATTCTAACACGGCCTCTTTAAAAACAAGACCAAGTGTAGAGGAAGATTTTGTGTTCCTGGACCGTGAAAATCTTTTATAAAAGGCTGGTACCGCGGCCTCTTATCACATCGTCGCGTACTTCTCCCCCCCCCCCCGATCGATGAAACGTTTAACACCATTGTGGGAACTTCGTGCTTATTGCTGACTTTTAGCAGCTGGTTAAGTTATTCCTCTGTGATTTTTTTTTTTTTTTTTTTTCAGCTTCACACTCCATTTATTGTAAAAAAGCAACCAGGAATGTCAGATCCACTCCCGATATATCTTTCCATCTGTCACCTTAGCGATGCATTAATAAAGCTGTACGCACCACAGGTGTCGCTTCACGAGCTCGGTGGATATGTGTGCGCCTATCCTAAGCACTATGCCTTTTGTTACCACACCTTTGTCTTTATGTGTGACCCTTCCCTGACATCCTGTTCAAGGGTTAATTAAAGTGGCGTAGTACTTAATTTCCCTTAGTTTTATCTAAGTCTTTCAAATACCCGTTGATCCTGCCAGTGAAGGTGGCAACGATGCTGCACTGCTTCTGAATTCAGGGCAGAGTTGCCACCTAATGCAGCTTCCTGTGATAAGGTGGCAATGATGCTGCACTGCTTCTGAATTCAGGGCAGAGTTGCCACCTAATGCAGCTTCCTGTGATAAGGTGGCAATGATGCTGGACTGCTTCTGAATTCAAGGCAGAGTTGCCACCTAATGCAGCTTCCTGTAATAAGTAGACAACGATGCTGCACTGCTCCGTAATTTAGAGCAGAGTTGCCACCTGATGCCGTTTCCTGTGTTAAGGTGGCAATGATTCTGCACTGCTCCGTAATTCAGAGCAGAGTTGCCACCTAATGCAGTTTCCTGTGACAAGTAGGCAACGATGCTGCACTGCTCCGTAATTTAGAGCAGAGTTGCCACCTGATGTAGATTCCTCTGATAAGGTGGCAATGATTCTGCACTGCTCCGTAATTCAGAGCAGAGTTGCCACCTAATGCAGTTTCCTCTGATAAGGTAACTACGGTGCTGCACTGCTCCTGAATTCAGAGCAGAATTGCCACCTAATGCAGCTTCCTGTGATAAGGGGGCAATGATCCTGAATTCAGGGCAGAGTTGCCACCTAATGCAGTGTCCTGTGATAAGGTGGCAATGATGCTGAACTGCTCCTGAATTCAGGGCAAAGTTGCCACCTAATGCAGCTTCCTGTGATAAGGTGGCAACAATGCTGCACTGCTCCTGAATTCAGAGCAGAGTTGCCACCTAATGCAGCTTCCTCTGATAAGGTGGCAATGATTCTGCACTGCTCCTGAATTCAGAGCAGAGTTGCCACCTGATGCAGATTCCTCTGATAAGGTGGCAATGATTCTGCACTGCTCCGTAATTCAGAGCAGAGTTGCCACCTGATGCAGATTCCTCTGATAAGGTGGCAATGATTCTGCACTGCTCCGTAATTCAAAGCAGAGTTGCCACCTAATGCAGCTTCTTGTGATAAGGTGGCAATGATCCTGAATTCAGGGCAGAGTTGCCACCTAATGCAGTTTCCTGTGATAAGGTGGCAATGATGCTGAACTGCTCCTGAATTCAGGGCAGAGTTGCCACCTAATGCAGCTTCCTGTGATAAGGTGGCAATGATGCTGAACTGCTCCTGAATTCAGAGCAGAGTTGCCACCTAATGCAGCTTCCTGCGATAAGGTGGCATTGACGCCGGACTGCTCCTGAATTCAGAGCAGAGTTGCTACTTAATGCAGCTTCCTGTTATGTAGAGTGTAGGCTATTTAGTAGTCTATAGGAGGTGTACAGCACTCAGTAGTCTGTAAGAGGTAGAAAGTTCTTGGTAGCCCATAGTAGATTTCGAGTACATAGTAGGTTATGTAGAATACTCAGTAGGCTATAGGATTATAGCGTACTGGATAATCTATAGGAGGAGTAGAGTACTTGGTAGTCTATAGCAAGAGTCTCCAAACTTTCTAAAGAAAGGGCCAGTTTACTGTGCTTCAGGCTTTAGGGTAGCCGGACTGTGGCCAGTGTAAATAGAAAATGTCCTGGCGTCAGTGAGAGTTAACAATGTCCCATCTCTGGTATTAGGGGAAATATTAGTGCACTATCTTTGGTGTCAGTGAGAGGAATAGTGTCCATCATTGGTGTCAGTGGGAGGAATAGTGTCCATCATTGGTGTCATTGGGAGGAATAGTGCCCCATCATTGGTATCAGTGGGAGGAATAGTGCCCCATCATTGGTATCAGTAGGAGGAATAGTGCCCCATCATTGGTGTCAGTGGGAGGAATAGTGCCCCATCATTGGTGTCAGTGAGATGAATAGTGCCCCAGCATTGGTATCAGTGGAAGGAATAGTGCCCCATCATTGGTGTCAGTGGGATGAATAGTACCCCATCATTGGTATCAGTGGGAGGAATAGTGCCCCATCATTGGTGTCAGTGAGAAGACTAGTGCCCCATCATTGGTATCAGTGGAAGGAATAGTGCCCCATCATTGGTGTCAGTGGGAAGAATAGTGCCCCATCATTGGTGTCAGTGGGAGGAATAGTGCCCCATCATTGGTGTCAGTGGGAAGAATAGTGCCCCATCATTGGT
>BLSH010250340.1:124699-148080 GCA_018402905.1 Glandirana rugosa
ATCGGAAGAGTCCTCCGTCGACCCTCCCATGACCATCACGCCGGAAGAGTCCTCCGTCGACCCTCCATGACCATCGGATCTCGAGAGTTCTCCGTCGACCTTAACATGACCATCTCATTGGGCTACACTACCAGTGCCCTCCCAGCTGCCTCCTGATAAGGCTATGCTACCAGTACCTTCCAGCTGCTTCTTGAGAAGGCTACACTACCAGTACCCTCCCAGCTGTTTCTTGCGTAGGTTACTCTACCAGTACAATTCCAGCTGCCTCTTGAGAGCTCTAGGCTACCAGTACCTCCCAGCTGCCTCCTGAGAAGGCCGCACTACCAGTACCCTCCCAGCTGCCTCCTGAGAAGGCTACGCTACCAGTATCTTCCAGCTGCCTCCTGAGAAGGCTACGCTACCAGTGCCTCCCAGCTGTCTCCTGAGAAGGTTACGCTACCAGTGCCTCCCAGCTGCCTCCTGAGAAGGCTACGCTACCAGTATCTTCCAGCTGCCTCCTGAGAAGGCTACACTACCAGTGCCTCCCAGCTGTCTCCTGAGAAGGTTACGCTACCAGTACCTTCCAGCTGCCTCTTGAGAAGGCTACACTACCAGTACCCTCCTGGCTGCCTCTTGAGAGCTCTAGGCTACCAGTACCCTCCCAGCTGCCTCCTGAGAAGGCTACCCTACCAGTACCATCCCAGCTGCTTCTTGGGATGGCTATGCTGTCAGTATCTCCCAGCTGCCTCCTGAGAAGGCTAGACTACTAGTACCCTCCCAGGCTATGCTACCCGTACCTTGCAGCTGTCTCCTGAGAAGGCTATGCAGGCAAGGGGTAATCAAAAGGTTAACTATGGTCCTATCCATGTGTAATGTGTGCTGCTTTTACCTAAGTATCTGGCTGTTTTTTATGTGTGCTTTGCAATTCACAGTACACAGAGTTCTGTGTTTTTGTAAACACAGGATCCTTCGTGTGATTGGCCACGGCCAAAATCCTTGGCTGAAGTCGGCTGCTGAACTTGTGCCGTGTCCAATCACAGCACGGGTTGGCAGGGGGCACTCATGCAGAAGAAAGTCAGGTACGTCGCCCGGCCTGCAGTAATTTAATGGCTTGATTAGGATTTTTTTTTGTGTCCCATTATCAGCCTGTTATCTGTCTCCGGGGGTTCCTTCCATTTCTACACAGGGCGGCGGAGGAAGTCATTTTGGCGTTAGACTTTTCTTGCGGGATATTCATAGAGACAGTCCGGTAATATAGGAAGTCACAGAGTCCTCCACAGGAGCGCGGCTTCTTAATAACAAACCATTGCGTGCGAAGTTCGTGCGCTGGTGGAGGAGTTCATGGATCGTCTCTCGGCTCTTCTCTCCTCGTCTTGTTATTCTCTCGGTCTTTGATTACCCAGAAGAAAGGCTGTTTGTAGTCAGTCGCTGTTTATTTTTTGGGCTGAATTCCTTCTTTTATCTATCGCTACAATGTGGCAGTGTGTGCGTTCTGTGTACATTTATATATCTGACGTGCAACGCCACAGACGGCGAGCGTGAAAAATCAAAAAGGGACCTTTCATCTATTTTTTTTTTTATTGGAATGCTTCGAGCCGGGGTACCCAACCCTGTGTATCAGAACCCTGGGGGGTATGAAAACCAAATGATGGGGGTGCAGGGGGGTCATCAGACTGGATTGCTGAATATATTAAAAAGAAAATTGAAATCGCACTCCCTGCGTCACTGAACGCGAAATCAATGTGGAGGAATGAACTCCATGTGTCGGATGCCATGGGCGTAGCATTGCCAATAAGCGACCCTCCAATCCGTGTTTACCCGGATCACCTCTCACCCCTGTACGCCCCCCATGGACCTATAAATGGGCCTAAGGGCCTGTTTATATAGCAAGAACTGTCATAACGTCTGAATAAAAAGTAATACATACATTGTATGGCTTGTAAGGCTTTCCTTTCATGATATTGTCTTGCAAAGAAATATTTTTTTAATGTAATTCCTAAACAAAAGAAAAACATGCCTTATAGGGTGTTAATTTAAGGAAAATTTGCCAAGGGGTCACTTTTAGAGGTAGCGGCCGGTGGCCAAACCCCCCCCCCTCCCTCCCACCACTTCCCGGTCTTTTCCAAGCTTACCGGAGTCGTCGGTAAAGCCCGGAAGCGATCCAATTGGGCAAGAAGTCGAGTGAGGGCAATATGGCCCCCACTCTGCTCTATGCCTTCAGAGGACCAGAGCAACCTCTGATGCCACTTTCGGTTCCCAGGCCAAAATCATTTCTTTTTTTTTAAAGTCAAAATGCAAAAAAAAAAAAGTTTTTGCTTTAGCTTTTAAAGGTAAATGAAAGATTTGAGGACCCCGGATCTCTCCATAAAGAGGACCTGTCATCCTTATTTCTATTACAAGGGATGTTTACATTCCTTGTAATGGGAATCAAAGTGATAAAAAAAAAAAATGGGCCAGGTAAAAATACAAAATAAAAAGTAAAATAAATAAGAAAAATATAATTAAAGCACACATATGTGAGTTGCACACACATCTGTAAACCGTGTTCAAACTGTTTTGAGGTATCGCCGCAATTGTTAGAGCGAGAGCAATAATTCTAGCCCAAGACCTCCTCTGTAACTGTAAGCTGGTAACCTGTACATTTTTTAAAGCGTTGCTTATGGGGATTTTTAATTACCGTTGTTTGTCATTCCACGAGTGGGCGCAATGTTAAAGCGTGACATGTTAGGTATCTATTTACTCGGCGTGACATCATCTTTCAATTAAAATCACTGGGCAAATACAGTGTGACATAAAATATTGCAACAATCTCCATTTTATTCTTTAGGGTCTCTTCTAAATATATATATATTGTTTGGGGATTCTAAGTAATTTTCGAGAAAAAAATACCAATTTAAACAAAAAGTCCCAGAAAAGGCCGGGTCAGCAAGTGGTTAAATATAAATTGTTATAATGTGACAGGAACAACAAATAAAAAAAAAAAAGTTTTTAAATATTGTGGTAAAAAAAATAGAACCTAAAAAGATCGGCAGAAAAATGACAGTTGGAGAGAAAATGAAGGTGAGACGGTGTTTATGGGGGAAACCAGGGGTTAAATTGACTCTAAATTTGATATTTTTTTATTTTTAACTTGTCAGGTTGTCACCCTGTTTTATCTGCAGATCAATGAAACAGAATAGATATGAAGTAACAATGTTACTTTGTATCTTTCTGTCTCCCGTCTGATCATTGTTTATAAACAATGTTACTTTGTATTTCTTGTGGGAGATTAGCTTGTGGGGATCACTTTTCAGGGGAAAAGATTCAGCATAGTTGTCAGTTTCTTTAAAGTCTGGCGGCTTGCCAGGTTTATTATTACAGGTTTACTAAACAAAGAGATTCCTCTCTATACAGTGTGGGGCTTTCCCCAACACCCACAAAACATAAGCACATTGTAAACCTTATTCTTAGGCTGCATTCACATAGGGGCGACACGATTTCAGCGCGACTTCGCTAGGCGATTTAAGCGCGACTTCAAAGACCTTCAGGCGACTTTACAACACGACTTTTGCCAGGCGACTTTGACTTGACCAATCAGAGAAGGGAGGGAGGGGGCTGCCTAAAAATAAATTCTATTCTTTTGACTGTAAAGTCGCTTCTATGTAGATGGGGGATCCGACTTGGAGGCGACTTCTATTGAATTCTATGGGCACAAGTCGGATAGAAGTCGCCTAGAAGTAGTACAGGAACCTTTTCAGAAGTCGCCTTGAAGTCGGAGCGACTTCAGTCGCGTATATTAAGACGGCTCCCATTCATTTCAATGGGATTTCAAATGTCAAGCGACTTGGGGCGACTTGAGGCAACTCAAGTCGGATCGCAAGTCGCCCCTATGTGAACGGAGGCTTAGAGTCCAAATTATCACACAGAGCTCTCTCAGCTTTTCTCCCTCTGAGATCCAGGATAGAGCTCTCCTCTGTTCTCTTCCTGGTCATTAAATGCAGGTGGGGGAGGGGGGGATTGAGTGGACCAGAAAGTCCAGGCCGGAACCAGCTCTGCCACAGTGGCTGGCAAAACACGGGTTGAACTCCCGTGAGTCGCCTCAAAATGATTGCATGCGAGGCGACAAATATCGCCCGTCCATTGTGGTGCCTCGCATAACGTCACAATATCTATCTCCCGTCTGATCAATGTTTATAAACAATGTTACTTTGTATCTCTCTCTCCTTTCTGATCAATGTTTATAAACAATGTTACTTTGTATCTCTCTCTCCTTTCTGATCAATGTTTATAAACAATGTTACTTTGTATCTCTCTATCTCCTGTCTGATCAATGTTTATAAACAATGTTACTTTGTATCTCTCTCTCCTTTCTGATCAATGTTTATAAACAATGTTACTTTGTATCTCTCTATCTCCTGCCTGAACAATGTTTATAAACGATGTTACTTTGTATCTCTCTATCTCCTGCCTGAACAATGTTTATAAACAATGTTACTTTGTATCTCTCTATCTCCTGTCTGATCAATGTTTATAAACAATGTTACTTTGTATCTCTATCTCCTGCCTGAACAATGTTTATAAACGATGTTACTTTGTATCTCTATCTCCTGCCTGAACAATGTTTATAAACGATGTTACTTTGTATCTCTATCTCCTGCCTGAACAATGTTTATAAACAATGTTACTTTGTATCTCTCTATCTCCTGTCTGATCAATGTTTATAAACAATGTTACTTTGTATCTCTCTATCTCCTGTCTGAACAATGTTTATAAACAATGTTACTTTGTATCTCTCTCCCGTCTGAACAATATTTATAAACAATGTTACTTTGTATCTCTCTTCCCTCTGAACAATGTTTATAAACAATGTTACTTTGTATCTCTCTATCTCCTGTCTGATCAATGTTTATAAACAATGTTACTTTGTATCTCTCTATCTCCTGTCTGATCAATGTTTATAAAAATGTTACTTTGTATCTCTCTATCTCCTGTCTGATCAATGTTTATAAACAATGTTACTTTGTATCTCCATCTCCCGCCTGATCAATTTTTATGGATATTGTTGTGGAGTTGCAGGGTTAAAGGAGACGTGCCAACATCCAATTATTCTAGGATGAGTGTGTTTGGCACCAAGTGCCAGTGGTAAGAACCCCCTGAACTTTAAGGGCAGGATAGAAATAGAGTAGAAAGGTAGTATAGATAAAATAGAATGTTTTTTGGTACGTTAATCATATAAAATTTGAGGTATAAGCCTCTAGATCAGGGATATGCAATTAGTGGACCTCCAGATGTTGCAGAACTACAATTCCCATGAGGCATAGCAAGATTCTGACAGCCACAAGCATGACACCCAGAGGCAGAGGCATGATGGGACTTGTAGTTTTGCAACAGCTGGAGGTCTGCTAATTGCATATCCCTGGTCTAGATAATAGTCATAAAACATATATACTTGGCAATAAGTACGGGGATATACATTACACAAATGACCATTCAACATGCCACCCCAGCTTGATGTATACAAGACGGGTATTTAGTGGGGCATTCTGATATGTTTCGGACTTTCTGCCATAGTAATGTCCTTCTTCAGAGGATATATTTGTGCTTGGTCAAGTAGGGTATAAATATCTCGAATATAAAAATCTGTGAAAATATAGTATCAAGTACATCAGCACAGATACATGTATACAAAATGTAAAGAAACAAACACGTCAATATACAGAACATGTAACTATAAGGCCCCATACATGCGGGCGTATTAAATAAATTAGCTGTAACGTCGGGCCCGACGTCAGGGAAAAATTGGCGTCAAAAACGCGATTTCATCTTCGTTTTGCATCGGCGTTAATAGGCGTTTTGTTTAAAGAAAACATTCCTCTGCTATTTTTTAACCTGAAAACGCCAGTTAACGTCGCTACGTCGTTAATGAGCATTAGGGAGCGTTTTGCCTGCTCAGCGTCAAAAACGCCATAACGCTGCAGCTTCGGAACGCGCTGACCGCGTGTTCTGCTTTCAGCTCACTGACGCCGACGCCCTCTACAGCTCAAAAACATCAGCGTTTTTATGGGGCCATTGAATGACCTGGAGAGCTGCAAAAAAAATGCGGCGGTAAAAAAACGTCCGTGTGCATGAGGCCTAAGTAGGTCCTGAGGCGATTCACTCACCCCTGTGCCAAAAAATGGAGCAGCCAGCGTCACAGCGTGGGGGCGGCCAGGGGGAGAATGAGCCGATGTGCTACACACGCCTTGTAGATTTTTATTTTTTGGCCCAGTGTCCTAAACCTATACAAGTATAAAGATAATATATTGTCATTTGTTTCAGCTCTTCTGTTCACAGCTACACATATAAAGTAACACCAAAGTAGCAACACTTCAGCATTTTATTTTCAGTTACAGCATATTGATTGGGGGGGGGGGTAAATATATGCAGATCAAACTTCAGCTTTCTTTGTGCTAAAGCAACAACAACCAGTTTGTCACAAGAATACAAAAATATAATTTGCAGTAAACTTCTGCAGATCACATGCACATGTATAGCGGCTAGGAGCAGTAACCCAGATAGGAAATCTGCATCTCAGAATCCATAGATGAGAATTTTACAAGGTAACCCCCCCCCCCAACCCTCCCCTCCCATGGCAGCAAAGCATGGCCTGATCCTTCCCAATACATCAGAGAATTGAATGACGTCTACAAGTCTTCCACACGTTATCATAATGACACCCGGGCCGGCCGAGTTCTCGATATTCCTGTTAGCACGCTACAATCACGCATTCCTCCTTTTACCATAATTCAAGTTTCTGCGCTGCAGACTGACATGAAAACATTCTGTCCTGTTCAGAGCGTGAAATAAAGATAGAGGACGGGGTAGTTTTGTCATGGACAGGGGTCTGTATCTAGTGAAAGAGCGACAGTCAAGTCGATTGCAGGGTTGCCCCTGCAGCAAATGCTAGAGACTGCCTGAAGACATCACAAGATGCTCCGAGGTGCACTGGAGGCACGGGGTCTAAGGGGTCACTAGAAGGCACAGTATGCTGTGGGGTGCACTGGAGGCACGGGGTCTAAGGGGTCACTAGAAGGCACAGTATGCTGTTGGGTGCACTGGAGGCATGGGGTCTACAGGGGTCGCTAGAAGGCACAGTATACTGTGGGGTGCACTGGAGGCACGGGGTGCACAGGGGTCACTAGAAGGCACAGTATGCTGTGGGGTGCACTGGAGGCACGGGTTCTACAGGGGTCACTAGAAGGCACAGTATGCTGTGGGGTGCACTGGAGGCACGGGGTGCACAGGGGTCACTAGAAGGCACAGTATGCTGTGGGGTGCACTGGAGGCACGGGGTCTACAGGGGTCACTAGAAGGCACAGTATGCTGTGGGGTGCACTGGAGGCACGGGGTCTACACGGGTCACTAGAAAGCACAGTATACTGTGGGGTGCATTGGAGTCATGGGATGCACAGGAGTGCACTAGGACTCACTAGGTGACCTAAAATGTTCTGGGATGCGCTGTACTCCCCATGATGCACAGGGATGCATTGGGGTCACTAGGTGACACAGGATTCTATGGGATCCACTGGAGTCACACATTGCATTGGGGTCACTAGGTGATACAGGATGCTCTGGGGAGTACTGGAGGCACAGGGTTCATTGGGGCCAGTAGGTGACAAAGGATGTTTTGGGGTGCACTGGGGTCCCTAGGTGACACAGAATGCCCTAGCATACACTGTGGTCAGTTGATGATATGGGATGTCTTGGGAACACTGGGGCCAATAGGTCAATGGTGATGTAAGATGTTCTGGGGTGCACTGGAGTCATAGGGTGCATTAGGATCACTAGGTGATGCAGAATCTTTTTGGTGTGCACGGGGGTTATGGTGTGCATTGGAGACATTAGGTGACACAGGATGCACTGGGGTCACTAGGTGAAACAGGATGCCTTCAGTGCACTGGGGTCAATAGGTCACTAGATAACATGGGATGCTCTGGGGTGCACTGGAGTCATAGGGTGCGTTGGGGTCACCAGGTGATACAGGATCTTTTGGAGTTGCACTGGGGTCATGTGGTGCATTGGAGACATTAGGTGACATAGGATGCTTTGGGGTGCACTGGAGTCACAGCTTGTACTGGGGTCACTAGGTGATGCAGGATGTTTTGGGGTGCGCTGGGGTCACTAGGTGATGCAGGATGCCATGGCATCACTAGGTGATACAGGATGTCTGCTGTGCACTGGGGTAAATAAGTCACTAAATAACATAGGATGCTCTGGGATGCACTGGACTCAGGGTTCACCGGGGTCACTAGGATCTTTTGAGGTGCATTGAGGTCATTAGGTGACACAGGATGCTCTAGGGTGCACTGGGGTCATTAAATAATACAATATGTTTGGGGGTGCACCAGAGACACAGGGTGTCTTATGGTCACTAGGTAACACGAGATGTATCGAAGTCACAGGATGCACAGGGGTGCACTGGGGCCACTAGGCAACACAGGATTCTTTTGGGGTGCACTGGGGTCACTAGGTAACACAGGATTCTTTGGGGTGCACTGGGGTCACTAGGTAACAGGATTCTTTGGGGTGCACTGGGGTCACTAGGTAACACAGGATTCTTTGGGGTGCACTGGGGTCACTAGGTAACACAGGATTCTTTGGGGTGCATTGGGGTCACTAGGTAACACAGGATTCTTTGGGGTCACTAGTTAACACAGGGATCTTTGGGGTGCACTGGGGTCACTAGGTAGCACAGGATTCTTTGGGGTGCACCGGGGTCACTAGGTAACACAGGATTCTTTGGGGTTACTAGGTAACACAGGATTCTTTGGGGTGCTCTGGAGAGAGAATACAAATACTATTATCGGGCGCCTATATTATCAGTATTTAGAAGTGCAAATAAGTTGTTAATTGTATTAGAATACATTTTACAACAAAGAAATTGCGTCTCTGTGTCTTCTGTTGGCGATTTAGCCTCACAGCGCGCAGCCTTTGCCACGACGGATCCGCCTGTTCCCCTTTTGCCCGCTACATACTCCAAATATTTATCCGAAGGCTTTTTTTATATTGCAGTTTGGTGCCAGGATTGGAGCGCCAACATAAAAAGGCCATTTGGCACAGCGTGAAACTTGTTCTTTCTCCGATCTGACAAATGCGCTCGTGTTTTACCTTGCGTTTTGTTTAAAGTGCTGCTATTAAACCATCTTACAATGGGCGTCCGGTGCTGCAGCCGCTTGTGTAATAAGCGGAAGTCGTTCACCAGCGACAGGGAGTGTGAGGCTGATCTCCTAATAACCGTATTCCTGCGCCAAATCCCCGGTGTCTGAGAATGGGGGGGGGGGGGGCTTGTTTAACCATTTGCTTTTTTCTATGTAGGTTTTTTTTTTTTTAACTTTAATTCTATGTTTGTTCAAAATGGCGGAAAAAAAATAGAGCTCAAGTCAATCGGCTGCTTATGTATCATTGAAAAAGTCTACAGGAACTCTGCTTCACAGGCAAAGCCTGCCATGCAAGAAATTGTAAATGTTAGGCCACTTTCACGCTTGGGCGTTTTTCAGGCGATTTAGCGCTAAAAATAGTGCCTGTAAAGCGTCTGAAAAATGGCTCTCCTATATCCTCAGTGTGAAAGCCCGAGTGCTTTCACACTGGGGGGGTGCGCTTGCAGGACAGAAAAAAAAAGTCCTGCAAGCTGCATCTTTGGGGTGGTGCTGTGAGCGGCGTATACAGCGCTCCTCCACCGCCCCTGCCATTGAAATGAATGGCCATCGCTTCCGAAGCGGCGCCTAAACACCACTTTGGAAGTGCTGTGTGCTGGCGCTTTTAACCTGTTTTTGACCCCTTGTGGGGGGTTAAAAGCGCCCCACTACCGTTTGAATAGCGGCGCCGAAGTGCCGATATAACAGTGGTAAAGGGCCGCTAAAACTAGCGGTGCTTTACCGCTACCGATCCAGAGTGAAAGTGGCATTAGGGGAATCTCCAAATACCGCTTTTTATTTTTGTTATGATCCAATTTCCAGTTAGAGTGTGGCTACGTTCCTTCTCCATGATCCCCAGTGTATGTAAAAATGTAGCCACCTTCTCTTGCTTGCTCCTTCTAAGGGCTGTGGGGGGTGGCCTGCGGGCTGTGGGCAATGGACTCTTGTCACTGGGCCATGACCTCTTGGCTATGGGCCAATTACCGGGTGGCTACATTCCTTCTCCATGGTCCTCAGTGTATGTAGTAATGTAGCCAAGCTTCTCTTGCTTGCAGTTTTCCTGGGCTATGGGATATTGGCTATGGGCTATGGCCTGGGGCTATGGGCCAATTGGAGGGTGACTATGTTTCTTCTCCATGGTCTCCAGTGTATGTAGGAATGTAGCAACCTTCTCTTGCTTGCTCCTTCTGTGGTCAATGGGCTGTGGGTTATGGGCCGATTAGAGGGTAGCTACATCTCTTCTCCATGGTCCCCAGTGTATGTAGGAATGTAGCCACCTTCTCTTGCTTGCTCTTTTTGTGGGCTATGCTATGGGATAGTGGCTATGGGCTATGGCCTGGGGGCTATGGGCCGATTAGAGGGTGGCTACATTTCTTCTCCATGGTCTCCAGTGTATGTAAGAATGTTGCCAGCTTCTCTTGCTTGCTCCTTCTGTGGGCTATGGGATATTGGCTATGGTGAAATGGTTGCGTGCTGCCACCTAGTGCAAAAGATGTAAAAAAATGTAAGGCTGCTGCTACCACCAAATGTGTTCCCACACCCTCAGCAGAATAAATAGTAAATATGTGGTAGCGCTGTCCTAGTTAATTCAATAATGTACTAGATATAACCATAAAAATGGCTAAAGAAACCACATTTCATAGGAAAAAGGATCGAGTGCCAGTGCAAACAATAAACCAGGGAAGATATTGTAACATGATTAAAATGTGCAAATATATTAACAAAAAGTCGTCTTAGAATTGTGTTCAGATAGTGATTCTTAATAATTGGCAAAGAAAGGAAAAATTTTTAGTCCAATAAGGTGCTTCATAAATACAACACACAGTGTTCTGCCATTTCACAAACTGTGCTCCATTCACCAGGTGAAGTGCACGCTCACCTTCATTTCAGACCCACAAAGGGTCAATAATGCATAAAGGGAGATCAATCTCCTGGGTCAGATAATGATTCTCAGGTTCCTTTGAAGCTCCTTTAAGAGTGATCTGGTTCTCCTTTTAGAGAAGGCGCCACACATTTCACAAGCAGCTCCTAGGTAGCATATTTATTTATTTATTTCAGGTACTTTGTAAAGCGCTGCGTAAATTGACTGCGCTATATTATACATTGTACATTAACATCAGTCCCTACCCTCAAGGAGCTTACAATCTAAGGTCCCTAACTCACATTCATACATACACTAGGGCCAATTTAGACGGGATATAATTAACCTACCAGCATGTCTTTGGAGTGTGGGAGGAAACCGGTGTACCCGGAGGAAACCCCACGCAGGCACAGGGAGAACATGCAAACTCCAGGCAGGTAGTGTCGTGGTTGGGATTCGAACCAGCGGCCCTTTTGCTGCCAGGCGACAGTGCTATCCACTACACCACTGTGCCTTCTGCATTAGTGCAGTACCCGGATTAATAAATTTAACAAAACTACACAAAACCCAGCTTCATAAAGTGCACTCACATTTATTAAATAAAACATCAGCATGTAATAAAATCCAAAAAACAAGAAAACAGTGCAGCGCCACATAACATAAAAAGTCCATTAAGTCAATGTGAGCTGTAAGAAACAGCCTTCATGAAATGGGTGTCACACATCCAGAGCACAGTGCAAAGGGTGACTTCAGCCCGTCCACCATAGATATTGCTAGCCTCTCACCTCAAAAATTCGACCTAGAAGGTCACATAGCAAGTACCAAATCCTCCAACCATCGAGAATGTGTACTCAGATGAGTAGTGGCCACAAAACATATGCAAATAGAAAGAGGAAATCTAGTGCTCTCCGTTTGAATGTTTATTAAAAAAGGAAGTATAAAATCACACTCACATATATGGCACTTAAGTCCCGCTGATGAAGTCCCGCCTTCCGGACGTAACATATATGGGGGGAGGAGTCACATATGACGTCACCCGCGGCCATCTTTGATGACGAGATCGCTCGTTTACATGAATGCACGCTGGCACTTTGTGAGTGTGATTTTATACTTCCCGTTTTACTAAACATCCAGAGAGCACTAGATTTTCTTGTACTATTTGCATATGTTTTGTGGCCATTACTCATCCGAGTACACATTCTCAATGGTTGGAGGTTCCATCACAGGAGGATTTGGTACTTGCTATGTGACCACCTAGGTCGAATTTTTGAGGTGAGAGGCTAGCAATGTTTATATTGGATGGGCTGAAGTCACCCTTTGCACTGTGCTACGGATGTGTGATGTGTGACACTCATCTCACAAAGGCTGCTTCTTACATCTCACATTGACTTTATGGACTTTTTCTTTTATGTGGTGCTGCACTGTTTTCTAATTTACATCTTATAAGGTTTAGTGAATTTTCCTTATAGTGTTCAGCAGCCATACATGAAGTGTATGTTGTTTATTTATTGAGTCGATCTGCACTGAATATTTCTATCTTTAATGTATTAAAATCCAGCATATATCTCACGTAAACCAATGGACAAGATCCCGCCACCATTCTCAACCTCTACGTGTTACGCCACCAATGCTCGTGGCTTCATCTGGATGTTCCAGATGAAGCCATGTGCATTGGTGGCATAACGGGTAGAGGTTGAGAAAAGCTTTTCGTCATTTTTTGCTGAAAGGTATGCCCAAAGCAGAGTGTAAAAGACTAGCCACCCGTATTGCATGTGGTCTCTCTGCAGTTGATCTTTCTCCCATTACTGGCTTCTCATGCCTTGCTCTGAACTGTGAAGGCGACTAACTTGGTAGAGGAGCGGGGTATGGCTTCCTTATGTCAGATCGGCCCCCCTAATGACTGGTGGTGTTTATGATAGAGGTGGAAGAAGCGCAGATTCACAGAATGGTAGAAGCAGGGAGATCCATGCACTGCAGGTCCTTTGACACAGCTTTCCCTCTAGCAAGGAGAACAATGAGCAGCACAGTGATGACATCATTAAACATCACATTAAATCTAGTGAGACTTGAGCCTCGTACACACGCGTTGATTGTCGTATTACCACACATCCAGCTTTTGTCCAAATCGTCTGTGGGCTCTTTTGTCTGGCGTACTGACAGGAGTCTAGTAATCAGCCAACAAAGCCGAACGTAGTGACGTGTTCCGAGCGTATAACGAGGAAGTTCAGGTGAATGAGATTTGTGAATTAGGAACGCGAGTTACACGACCGAACACTTCCGGGATTCCGAGCATGCGTGTTCGCACTTCCAACTTTTTCTTGGCCCAACTTCTGTACACACGAGCCAACAATCGGCCAACGCCTTGTTGGCCAACAAAAGTTTTCTAGTCTTGTCAGCCAACTTCTGCTGGGACGATAATTAGAAATTGACCTTCGAATCGTGCGTACGAACGGTTGGATTATCGGCCAACAGGCTGTTGGACAACCGTTGTTGGCCGATAATCGGACCGCGTGTCCGCAGCACTTGCGATATTATCTGACTGCAGGTATACAACTACAGTATACGGCAATAGACCAGGAGTGCCTAGGTGGGAAGTGCACTGCTATTTTTTTCGGGAGGAATTTTCAGGATACTGCTCAGGCACCCTTAACATTTCTAGATGCACGCTATAAAAATAAGTCTTTACTTTTCAGGACAACTTCAACCTTTACCACCTAAATCCTCTCCCAGTTTTAAAGGTCCAAAATTGCTGAAAAAAATGTAATCTGGTAACGTTATGCAATGAATACCTGTAATAAGTACACAAGTTCCTCTATTTCACATACCTTTTTATTTAGGCCCCTTTCACACGGGCGGATGGTTCGGGTCCGCCTGTCAGTTTTTCAGGCGGACCCGAACGGACGCTCCATTGCTCTCTATGGAGTGATGGATGTCAGCGGTGACATGTCCGCTGACACCCGATCCGCTCCGAACCACCATAAACAGACGGATGGAATCCGTCGATCGGATCGGATGAACACGGACAGACGGTCTGTGTTCATCCGATCCTCCATAGAGGAGAATATAGCTGTGACAGGTCAGTCTCTGTGCAGAGACTGTCCTGTCAACCGCCGGCTCAGCGGGGATCAACGGATGGATCCCCGCTGAGCAGCGGAGCCCGTCTAAACGTGTGAGGACCCTTATACTATTATTTAAAAAAAAAAAAAATTATGGTAATTGTAATCTAATGTTTCTTTTCTTTCTCAGGTCCAGCAAGACGATGAATCTCTGTTCTAAGTGTTTTGCGGGTGAGTACCGGTATACATATTTATATATATATATATATATTTTTTTTTTTCAATAAGGTTTTTATTAGACATAGTGAAAAGATAGGTTACAGTGTATTAATAGGCATAATCAAGATACAAGCTTACAAACATAGTGTATCATTTTAGTAATGCCATAAATTGTTAAGAATAACTGTGAACATAAGTAACCTAGAATAATTTTTGTATATAGTTATCACAAGTATCTTTAGGGGTTCGTATTCCGATACCCATAAAATGATATAAATGTTTAATAATATACAGTATCTCACAAAAGTGAGTACACCTCTGATATTTTTGCAAATATTTTATTCTATCTTTTCATGTGACAACACTGAAGAAATGACACTTTGCTACAATGTAAAGTAGTGAGTGTACAGCTTGTATAACAGTGTAAATTTGTTGTCCCCTCAAAATAACTCAACACACAGCCATTAATGTCTAAGCCGCTGGCAACAAAAGTGAGTACACCCCTAAGTGAAAATGTCCAAATTGGGCCCAAAGTGTCAATATTTTTTGTGGCCACCATTATTTTCCAGCACCACCTTAACCTCTTGGGCATGGAGTTCACCAGAGCTATACAGGTTGCCACTGGAGTCCTCTTCCACTCCTCCATGATGATATCACGGGGCTGGTGGATGTTGGAGACCTTGCACTCCTCCACCTTCCATTTGAGGATGCCCCACAGATGCTCAATAGGGTTTAGGTCTGGAGACATGCTTGCCAGTCCATCACCTTTATCCTCGGCTTCTTTAGCAAGGCAGTGGTCGTCTATGAGGTGTGTTTGAGGTCGTTATCATATTAAAATACTGCCCCTGCGGCCCAGTCTCTGATGGGCTCACGCTCTGCTTCAGTATGTCACAGTACATGTTGGCATTCATGGTTCCCTCAATGAACTGTAGCTCCCCAGTGCCAGCAGCACTCATGCAGCCCCAGACCATGACACTCCCACCACCATGCTTGACTGTAGGCAAGACGCTTGACACCATCTGAACCAAATAAGTTTATCTTGGTCTCATCAGACCACGGGACATGGTTCCAGTAATCCATGTCCTTAGTCTGCTTGTCCTCAGCAAACTGTTTGCAGGCTTTCTTGTGCATCATCTTTAGAAGAAGCTTCCTTCTGGGATGACAGCCATGCAGACCAATTTGATGCAGTGTGCAGTGTATGGTCTGAGCACTGACAGGCTGACCCCCCACCCCTTCAACCTGTGCAGCAATGCTGGCAGCACAAATACATCTATTTCCCAAAGACAACCTCTGGATATGACGCTGAGCATGTGCACTCAACTTCTTTGGTTGACCATGGCGAGGCCTGTTCTGAGTGGAACCTGTCCTGTTAAACCGCTGTATATTCTTGGCCACCATGCTGCAGCTCAGTTTCAGGGTTTTGGCAGTTTTATTATAGCCTAGGCCATCTTTATGTAGAGCAACAATTCTTTTCTCAGATCCTCAGAGTTCTTTGCCATGAGGTGCCATGTTGAACTTGCAATGACCAGTATATGAGAGTGAGAGCGATAACACCAATTTTAACACACCTGCTTCCCATTCACACCTGAGACCTTGTAGCACTGAGTCACATGACCCCGGGGAGGGAAAATGGTTAATTGGGCCCAATTTGGACATTTTCACTTGGGGGTGTACTCACTTTTGTTGCCAGGGGTTTAGACATTAATGGCTGTGTGTTGAGTTATTTTGAGGGGACAGCACATTTACAATGTTATACAAGCTGTACACTCACTACCTTACATTGTAGCAAAGTGTCATTTCTTCAGTGTTGTCACATGAAAAGATATAGTAAAATGTTTACAAAAATTTGAGGGGTGTACTCACTTTTGTTCACATGTACTCTTGTATTCACAGTGGAGCTAATTTGGTTAGAATGTGTTTTGAATGATGGGAGGATATCAGAGTCTTTGGAGGAGTTCTGCGAACACAGGGTATATACGACCATTCCATGCAGTGTCCTTGATGAGAATCTTACACAGTCTTCCAAGGTTCAATAATGAGCCACCACTTCCTATAGTGAATTTCAGATCCAGCTAGGTTCTTTAATAACTGTAATTTAGAACAGGGTTAGCGGAAAGTTACCTACAATTTCCATCCGCTAAAACAGTATGTGACTAGAATCGTGAATAACTCAGAAGATATACTGTATGACCAAATGTATGTTGACTCCTCAAAATGATGGCGTTCAGGTGTCTCTAATGAAGGGTCTTGCTAATGCTGCTTAATACAAAGTCTTTTTACACATTTGTGCTTTTTTAACCTTGAAGTAACAGTTTGGTGAAGGCGCTTTTCTGTGCTAACATGACTGTGCTACTGTGTACAAAACCAGCTCCAGTTTAGACCAGCTCCATAAAGACATGGTCTTACCGGTGTGGACCAGCTCCATAAAGACATGGTCTGACCAGAGTAAACCAGCTCCATAAAGACATGGTCTGACCAGAGCGGTCCAGCTCCATAAAGACATGGGCTGACGTTTTGCACTAGCTCCATAAAGACATGGGCTGATCAGTGTGTACTAGCTCCATAAAGACATGGTCTGACCAGTGGGGATAAGCTCCATAAAGTCACAGTCTGACCAGAGTGGATCAGCTCCATAAAAACACGGTCTGACCAGAGTGGACCAGCTCCATAAAGACACGGTTTGACCAGTGTGGACCAGCTCCATAAAGACACGGTTTGACCAGTGTGGACCAGCTCCATAAAGACACGGTCTGACCAGTGTGGACCAGCTCCATAAAGACACGGTCTGACCAGTGTGGACCAGCTCCATAAAAACATGGTCTGATCAGTGTGGACCTGCTCCATAAAGACATGGTCTGACCAGTGTGGACCAGCTCCATAAAGACATGGTCTGACCAGTGTGGACCAGCTCCATAAAGACATGGTCTGACCAGTGTGGACCAGCTCCATAAAGACATTGTCTGACCAGTGTGGACCAGCTCCATAAAGACATTATCTGACCAGTGTGGACCAGCTCCATAAAGACATGGTCTGACCAGTGTGGACCAGCTCCATATAAGCATGTCATAGCTACAAAGAAGGGAAGGATCAGGGACCAGCTCCATATAAACGGCCATGGTTTCTAGTGAGGGGGACTTTGAAAACTACAGCAAAAGACATTGTAGACAATTGTGCTCTTCCAACCTTGTAGTAATAGTTTGGTGAAGACCCTTTTGTGTTCCACTATGACTGTGCCCCTGTGTACAAGCAAGCTCCATAAAGACATGGTTTGACCAGTTTGGTGTTGAGGTACTTGTGTCCTGCACAGATCCCTGACCTCAACCCTACTGAACACCTCTGGGATGAATTGGAACATCACTTACAGGCTAGGTCTTTTTTTGGCGCCCAATGTGGGGCCCAACATGTGAGCCAGGTCTTCTTTTTTATGGCGCCCAATGTGGGGACAATGTGTGAGCCAGGTCTTCTCATTCAGTATTAGTACCGGACTTCAAAAATGGTCGAAAATTCCCACAGACACCCTCCAAAATATTGTGGAAAGTCTTCCCAGAAGAGTGGAGGATTTTGTAGACACATAACTCCATATCGATGGCTATGGTTTTGGAATGGGGTGTCAAAACCACTCATTATGGTGTGACAATCATGGGTCTGTAAACTTGGATTTACAGTTTGAATAAAGATGCCATAGCCCATCTCATGTGTTCTATAGTATCCGATCAGGACATTTAAAGACAAAACCATTATTCTCCATTCTTGTGCTTGTAGACTGCCACTCTCACATGTTTCCTGTGCACACATTCAGAATGGCGCAGTGTAGAGGACATTCAGAACTTCCCCGTCATGTTCCCGCCACAGCCGGTCTTCTTCCTCAGTGTCCATCTTGTGCTCATTAGTGTTTTTACAGATGGCCCGCTGGTTATGAGGAAGTGTCTAACTAATTGGTGTGGGTTTATCTGCTCATTATCTGTTATTGATGTGGCCACAGACGTTGTCTTCAGTCTGTTGTTATCACAGACAATCCACTGACACATCTTCCTCTTTTAATTAGTGGAGCACAGAGACATTCGGCTGATAATGGCCAGACATGACCGAAGCAACTCGCATATAGCAGACAATTCTCATTTCAGTTGTATGATTTTTCTACCTGTGTTTTATATTTCAAAGTCAACAAGCATCATCCATAGCTATACCATCCATGGTACAGTATCTACCCCACCATCAGCTATTAACTATCCACCGCCGCTCTGGAAGGTTTTACCCCCTTCATGACCAAGCCACTTTTTTGTTATTCAGCACTGTGCTAACTTTACTGATAATTGCACGGTCGTGCAGCACTGTACACAAATTACATTTATATCTTTTTTTTCACACAAATAGAGCTTTCTTTTGGTGGTATTTGATCACAACAGCATTTTATGTATTATGTAAAAATAAAAAAAAAGCAATATTTTTTACTTTCTGCTATAACACATACCCAATAAAAAAAATTAAATTCTTAAGGCCTAAATGTATTCTGCTACAAGTCTTTGGTAAATAAAAATCCCAATAAGTGTATATTAATTGGCTTGCGTGAAAGTTATGGCGCCTACAAACTATGGGATATACTGTATACTGGAAGTTTTCTTTATTTTATTCTACTAATGACTTTTAGTGGGACTCTGAAACTAACTGACACTGGGTGGGAACTGAATAACTGCCACTGACATCACCAGTGATGTTAATACATGGATCAGTGCTAATACTAGTATACACTGTCACTATACTATTGACACTGGCTGGGAAGGGGTTAAGATCTTGGATAATCAAGGGGTTAAAGTGTTACTAAACCCACAACAGTAAAATCAGTCTGTATATGCAGTAAAACATGCTTGTTATACTCACTGTGGAAGGGGTCAATCCTGTAAAAATGCTGTTTGATCCTGTCTTCTCAGATCCTCTCCTTCTTCTTCAGCCCCCAATCCATCTCCTAATAATACAGAGCTGTTGAGTCACTCTGCATATGCTCAGTGTGGTGTGTATTGCTAGAGAGTTTATTATTATTATTATTATTCATTTTTTTTTTTGGAGAGTGCGTGCGATCAGCACAGGGCCAATCAGCACTGTCCAGAGGGTCAGGGGTCTTTCAGCCTCATAGGATAGTCATGGAAGAACTAAAACTCCTCCTATAAGCTTTAACCAGACACTGATAGAACTCACAAGACTGCTATATACTGCTGAGAAAGAATACTTAGCAGTTTATAGTTACTAAAATAATTACGTTTCCATGTTCTGCGTACTGTGGGAGAGCAGATATAGTGACTGCAGGCTCCTGGGAAGAGTAGATATAGTGACTGCAGGCTCCTCGGGAGAGCAGATATAGTGACTGCAGGCTCCTGGGGAGAGCAGATATAGTGACTGCAGGGCCCTGGGGAGAGCAGATATAGTGACTGCAGGCTCCTGGGGAGAGCAGATATAGTGGACTGCAGGCTCCTGGGGAGAGCAGATATAGTGACTGCAGGGCCCTGGAGAGAGCAGATATAATGACTGCAGACTCCTGGGGAGACCAGATATAGCGACTGCAGGCTCCTGGGGAGAGCAGATATAGTGACCGCAGGGTCCTGGGGAGAGCAGATATAGTGACTGCAGGCTTCTGGGGAGACCAGATATAGTGACCGCAGTGATATTGCGGCGGACATTTTTGTCACTCTTTTGGGACCAATGACATTTATACAGTGATCAGAAATTTAAATGTCCGCCGATTACTGTATAAATGTCATTGGCAGTGAAGGGGTTAACCTGCAGGGGGCGACCTAGGGGGTAACTGTGTACCCTAGGCGTGTTCTAACTGTGAGGAGGCATGGCTAGCAGGGGCACCAGAGATCTAACTGATCCCAGTGACAGGGATCAGTAGATCTCTTACATGCCGCCTGAAAGAGCGGGGAACCGCCGTGTTCACATGGGCGGTTCCCCGCTTTTTTTCTGTAGTAGGTGGTCGCGGGTCACCGGAGGACATCGAGTCCGCCCAACCCGCGGCCCCACTCAAGGAGCGTGCCGTGAGCTTGAGAGTGCGGCGGTGGCGCGCGCTCACCCCCTAGCTGCGCGTGCGCGAATCAACGTTTATAGACGGCGATCTGCGCTATGCTGCTAACTTGCAGCAGTAAATGTGCGTGAGACGGTCGGGAACCGGTTAATAGGACTGGACAGATGCACAGAAGAGGCCTTTCTGGCTAACAAAGGTGACATTTAACACAGGGGAAAGGATAACAGCAGCATTCTCACTAATTGGATGTGTCTGAATGCTTGTACTGATCTGCTGTTTAGAAAATGCAATGTCACAGTATTCACGCTGTGTGCGTCTTATGTTCCTTTCCCTCTATGGCGGCTATCTGAGTCTGGATTCTAGGTAGGGGCAACTGTATTGGTGAACATTACACTCGCTCCTCCATGTCTCTATGGACCTTGCTTTGTGCAGTGGTGCGCAGTCATGTTGGAACAGGAAGGGGCCATCCCCAAACTCTTCCCACAAAGTTGGGAGCATGAAATTGTCCAAAATGTCTTGGTGTGCTGATGCCTTAAGAGTTCCCTTCACTGGAACTAAGGGGCCAAGTCCAACCCCTGAAAAACAACCCCCCACACCATAATCCCCCTCCACCAAATGATTTGGACCTGTGCACAAAGCAAAGACATGGATCAGTGAGTTTGGGATGGAGGAACTTCACTGGCCTGCACAGAGTCCTGACCTCAACCCGATAGAACATTTTTAGGATGAGCTAAGCTTCGTACACACGGTTCGACGGTCGTACGACCGAACGGACCAAATCGTATGTTGGATCATGTAACGTGTGTACTGATATGCACTACACGATCGTACGACCAAGCCGAATGTAGTGTCGTGTTATGAACGTATAAAGAGAAAGTTCAGGTGCATGGAATTTTTGTCTGGCCGTTCCTGACTTCTGAGCATGCGTGTTTTGCACAATACAACTTGTTGAACCAACTTCTCTGTACACACGATACAACGGTCGTATGACCGCTTGTTGGTACTACCAAAGTTTTCTAGGTTGCTCATACAACTCCCCTTGTACGAATGTCGGCTGTTCTAATCGCGCGTACTAACGGTCAATTTAGCATACAATGGTCGTTCGTACGACCTGTTGTATACCACCTTCGAACCGCGTGTACGAGGCTTTAGAGTGGAGAGTGTGAGCCAGGCCTTCTCATCCAACATCAGTGCCTGACCTCACAAATGCGCTTCTGGAAGAACGGTCAAACATTCCCATAGACACTCCTAAACCTTGTGGGCAGCCTTCCCAGAAGAGTTGAAGCTGTTATAGCTGCAAAGGGTGGGCCAACTCAATATTGAACCCTACGGACTAAGACTGAGATACCAGTAAAGTTCTTGTGTGTGTAAAGGCAGGCGTCCCAATACTTTTGGTAATCTAGTGTATGTGAGCTGTCTGGCAGGGTAGATCTGTAACTGTCAGGCTTGGAGACCAGTAGCTATAACAGTAGAGAGGCTCCCACCGACCAACAGAATAGGTGAACAAGCAGGTCACCCTGGCGCATGATGCGGGCTCACCTAAGGTGCAGGGTCTAAGCAATAACCAGTGTTCGCCAAAGCTGCTGATGGTGGGGATGGGTTTTGCTGCATGTTAGTACCAGGCCACTGTCCTCAGGATCGCCCCACCAGAAGGTGAGCAAGCCGGGGTCCAGCAGCAGATATAGCGGGTAGGGATCGAGCAGATGGGTAATCAGGAAAGCAAAGGCCGCTAACAAGTGGTTGCAGGTTGGGATCAAGTGGAGGCATAGTCGAGGAACAAGCCGAAGGTCGGTAGCGAAGACACAGACAGCAGCAGGAGTGTAGAGCGAGATATTGGCTGGAGAGAGCACAATAATCTGGCAAACAGGAAGTACAAAGGCATGGCTTACATAGGAAGTTCATGGCAGGAGCAAAGAGTTCAAGGTTCATCTGAAAGAAGGTACAAGATAAAGATATATAACGCTCTTCTACAATCGGTGGTGTCGGCAGGCAGTATGGATAGTTTTAAAAGACTCTTGGACGTGCCTCTTAGCGAAAGCAATATACGGGGATATGGGAAATAATTTTTCTACACAGGTTGAATTGGATGGGCTGTTGTCTTTTTTAAACCTTAGCAACTATGTAACTATATGCTTGTCATAGAAATTGTCCTGGGAGCTGTCCAGCATCTCAGGTGGCAAGAAGAGCTACTGCCAGACACAGCAGAGGTTGCAGGTTCAGATCCAGGTTCTGACCAGACCTGATCTTTCTTTGCTACCATTCAGTAACACTTACAGGTCTTGTCCCTTCCCCAACTTTTGACTGGACAGTAAAAGAAAACTCAACGGTGGTACGCACGCCGCTCTGCGTTGTTTGTATGCTGTACGCTTTTTTTATGTAAGTATGTTCTTGGTTGGCGCAATAAAGGAGCTGTTTTAACAGTAATGCACTCTGAGCCTCTTTCTGTTTCTTTGAGCTTATCGGAGAGTGGGCTTTTTGGCCATTTCGCTTGGCGGTCTCTACCATCATCCAACCAGAGGATCCCAGCTTAGGATCTACCATCACCAGAACTCGGCTTTTTTGACCCCAGACTGAAAAGCTGGGGGTCCACTGTTTCTGGTGAGTTGGGGTTACATGAGGGGTTTGGTACCTTCAAGCGTTTGGAGCACTTTTTCACTTTTTAAAGTGGTAGTAAATCCATCCATTTAACAGTTTAAAGCAGAGTTCCACCCAAAAATGGAACTTCCGCTTTAACCAGTTCCGTAAAATTGTCTCTTTACCCCGTGACCGGCTGTGTCCAATCACAGCCGGTCACAAACGAGCCTCACGTGCACGCCGCTTGTGCGCGCCCCCGGGGGCGCGCGGCGATCGGAGCTGAGGCTTGTCCCTCAGACAAAGCCTAGCTCCGATCCGTGTAAAGAGCCAATAGATTTGGCTCTTTACCACGTGACCGGCTGTGTCAATCACAGCCGGTCATGTGATGTAAACAAACCACGGTAACGAGCTGTTACCGCGGTTCTCAGATTGCAGTAACAGCTTCTTACCGCTTACTGTACACCAAGCACACTGATTGCCCCCCCCCCCCCAATAAAGAGGACCTGTCACCACCCCATCATAGT
>BLSH010250340.1:155395-167869 GCA_018402905.1 Glandirana rugosa
TTTAACCACTTGCTTACTGGGCACTTAAACCCCCCCCCCCCCTCCTGCCCAGACCAGTTTTCGGCGCTGTCGCAATTTGAATGACAATTGTGCAGTCGTGCAACGTTGTACCCAAACAAAATTTTTATCATTTTTTCCCCACAAGTAAAGCTTTCTTTTGGTGGTATTTGATCACCTCTGCGGTTTTTATTTTTTGCGCTATAAACAAAGAAAGACGATTTTGAAAAAAGAACAATGTTTTTTACTTTTTGCTGTAATAAATATCCAAAAATAAAATTATTCATCAGTTTAGGCCTGATGTATATTCTTCTACATATTTGTGGCAAAAAAAAAAAATCGCAATCGGCGCATATTGATTGAAAAGCGTTTCACACACCAGTCGTGTGCTAAATCATTACCATTACTTGGTAAGGATTTTACACACGACTGGTGTGTGAAACACGTCTACAGACTGTTTGCTGGTATTTGTGGTGCCCTTGACCTGAATAAAGCCTGGAAATTATCTGGATGTGCCTCTTCTTTCTTCTATTGGTGGATTTACGCGGGGCGAGCCGCGGCAGGCACTCCAGAGCTTCCAACTACTGCGTGAGCCATTACACCTGGAGCAGCGATTTTCTCTTTGGTTTACCTGGGTGTATAGTGATTGGTTTGCGCAAAAGTTATCGTGCCTGCAAACTATGGGAATTGATTTATGGCGTTTTTTATTTTTTATTTTTTTACTGGCAATGGCAGTGATCTGTGATTTTTATCAGGACTGCGATATTGCGGCGGACATGTCGAACATTTTTGACACTTTTTTGGGACCAATGGGATTTATACAGTGATCAGAAATTTAAATATCCCCAGATTACTGTGTAAATTTCATTGGCAGTGAAGGGGTTAACCCTCAGGGGCAGTGAAGGGGTTAACTGTGTTCCCTAGGCGTGTTCTAACTGTGTCGGGGTGGGGCTGGCTGGGACATAACAGATCTAACTGATCTCGATCACAGGGATCAGTAGATCTGCTATGTCCCCCTCACAGAATGGAGAACCGCCATGTTTACATTGGCGGTTCCCCGTTCTGCAGCTCTTACAGCGGATCGCGGGTCTCCGGCGGACATTGAGTCCGCCCGATCCGCGGGCACGCCCACGCAGCCGCCGGCTGTGAGTGCACGCAGGGGAGCGCTCAAAGTGGCGGACGTCCATGGACGTCCCCCCGGCAATCCAGATCCGCGCTGTAGCCGTCTTTCGTCTATAGCGCAGATCTGGACTGGTTAAAGACGAATTGCAGGCAAGAAAAATTTTGCTTGGCTTTTTTTTTAGAAACCGAGAAAATCGTTGCCAGAAAAAGAGTAGAGTTCACCCCCAATTTGTTTTTATTCTTTACCCCAGGATAGACCTATGGTGCTCCCAATTATGTAATCAAAATGTGCTGTGCTAAAGAGTGATAAATAAGACATATAAATGTCTTAACAGCATAAATAAATATTAAGGCCCCTTTCACACTTGTGCGACCCGATTTTACCGCAATTTTTTTGCCGCGATTTTGGATCAGTAAGACTTACGTCCGACTTTGCTGCAACTTTGGCTCAATGAAAACATATTACAAAGTCGTACAGAAGTAGTACAGAATTCGCATGTATATTATTCAGGTGCGATTTACACGCGACTTTGAGGGTTTAACATTGAAGTCTATGGACCTCAAGTTGCATCAAAGTTGGACCAATTGGTACTCATTGGAAATAATGGGGAAGGACTTGTCATGCGACTCTGCAGTCCCAAATCATAGGACAACTCGCACAAAGTGTAAAAGGGGTCTTAAACAGGAAGTAAACCCAGATTGGGTTTACTTCCTCTACATTCCCCTGCAAAGTAGCATCATGGGCTATTATGTGTCACTTACCTGCAAACGAAGCCTGCGACGTCCAGCGCTGTTCCCTGTGCTGGCAGCGACCATCTTCTGCCCCTCTTCCTTCCGGGGCCGCGACTCCGACTCTGCGACTGGCCGGAGTCCTCACTGCGCATGTGCCAAATGACGTTGGCACATCCAGTACACTGTATATCTCCTGAACCGTGCAGGTTTAGGAGATAAGCAGGGCACCTACAGGTAAGCCTTATTCTAGGCCTTTATTATAAGCTTACCTGTAGGTTAAAGCGGAGTTCGACCCTAAAGTGGAACTTCCGCTGGTTGGATTCCTCCCCCCCTCAGGTGTCACATTTGGCACCTTTCGGGGGGGAGGGGGAAGAGGACACCTGTCTTTAGACAGGTGTCCTTTTCCACACACCCGGGTGCTGCGGACGCGGCCGCTGACGTCAGCAGCCCGGCTCCCTCCTCCCTGCTCGCTCTGCTTCTGGCCGCCCGGCCAGTAGCAGAGCGCAGCAGAGCTCGCGCATGCGCAGTAAGGTGCCCGGCGTGAAGCTGTACTGCTTACACATCCGGGTTCCCTTACCCGCGATAGAGGCGGCTGCACCTGACCCCCGATCCGAAGATCGGCGGCGGGTGCCAACATCACTGGACTCCAGGACAGGTAAGTGTCCTATTATTAAAAGTCAGCAGCTACTGTATGTGTGCTGCTGACTTTTAATTTTTTTTTTAGCCCTCGGACCTCCGCTTTAAAGTGAATGTCACAAGTTGACAACCACTTCATATGGGAATAGATGACTGTATAATAAGCTAATCCTTCTAAAATAAAACCTCTAATCCTAATCAATAATCAATAGTGTATAAAATAGTGACTAGGATATTATAAAAAAAACCTCTGTAAAAGGTAAAAAAAAAAAAACTTATAGTGCTAGAAGTCCAAATCAAGTGACAAAAAAGTGCAGAAAAATTGTGCAAAAAAGAGTGTAAAAATTTAGTCTCTAATAAAAGTTCGGGAAGAAGGTGACAGATCCAGAAGAAATGACAATCAGTGCGGAGATAATAGTGATCCAATCCAGAGAATTCACAGCGCCAGGACACAGAATGAGGTAAGGTGATATGCTTAGCAGATGTGATGGATTCACATAGCCGTATAACTAGTGAATCAAAAACGCTTGTGTGGGAGTAACCCCAAAGATGTCCAGTATTAGCAGGGTCCAGATACAGCGAGGTCAAAACACCATCACACGACCACTCCACATCGGCCAGGAAATCACGATATCCAAGGCGTCCGTCACAGAATGATGGATATGTATGAAAACAAGAAGCTCAACATAGTGGACCATAGAACAAAAACTGCGATGGACACACGGTCCACAACCGACGCGTTTCGTCCGATAGGACATCATCTGGGGACGAAAACAAGAAGCTCCACATAGTGTGACTTCCAAAAACACTTTATTGTTAAAAGTGCGCACTTACAAAAAAAAGATTAAAATTCAGCCGACAAAAACAATAAAAACATAGAACAAAAACTGCAATGGTCACACGGTCCACAACCGACGCGTTTCGTCCGATAGGACATCATCTGGGGACGAAAACAGGAAGCTCCACATAGTGTGACTTCCAAAAACACTTTATTGTTAAAAGTGCGCACTTACAAAAAAAGATTAAAATTCAGCCGACAAAAACAATAAAACCATAGAACAAAAACTGTGATGGTTACATGGTCTACACCCGACGCGTTTCATCCGATAGGACATCATCTGGGGCAGATGTCCTATTGGATGAAACGTGTCGGATATGGACAGTGTGACCATCACAGTTTCTGTTCTATGGTTTTATTGTTTTTGCCGGCTGAATTTTAATCGTTTTTCTGTAAGTGCGCACTTTTAACGTTAAAAAGTGTTTTTGGAAGCCAAACTATGTGGAACTTCTTGTTTTCGTCCCCAGATGATGTCCGATCGGACGAAACGCGTTGGGTGTGGGCCGTGTGACCATCGCAGTTTTTGTTCTATGGTTTTATTGTTTTTGCCGGCTGAATTTTAATAGTTTTTCTGTAAGTGCACACTTTTAACGTTGAAAAGTGTTTTTGGAAGCCAAACTATGTGGAACTTCTTGTTTTCGTCCCCAGATGATATCCGATTGGACGAAACGCGTCGGATGTGAACAGTGTGACCATCGCAGTTTTTGTTCTATGGTTTTTTTGTTTTTGCCTGCTGAATTTTAATAGTTTTTCTGTAAGTGCGCACTTTTAACGATAAAAAGTGTTTTTGGAAGTCACACTTTGTGGAGCTTCTTGTTTTCATACATATCCATCATTCTTTGACGGACGCCTTGGATATCATGTAATCTCCTGGCCGATGTGGAGTGGTCGTGTGATGGTGTTTTGACCTCGCTGTATCCGGACCCTGCTAATACTGGACATCTTTGGGGTTACTCCCATACAAGCGTTTTTGATTCACTAGTTACATGGCTATGGGAATCCATCACATCTGCTAAGCATATCACCTTACCTCGTTCTGTGTCGTGGCGCTGTGAACTCTCTGGATTGGATCACTATTATCTCCGCACTGATTGTCATTTCTTCTGGATCGGTCACCTTCTTCATAAACTTTTATTAGAGACAAATTTTTTACACTTATTTTTGCACTATTTTTATGCACTTTTTTGTCACTTGATTTGGACTTCTAGCACTAGAAGGCTTTTTTTTTCACCTTTTTACAGAGGTGTTTTTTAGAATATCTTAGTCACTATTTTATAAATTTATGCATTATTGATTATTGTTTTGGATTAGGATTACTTAGAGTTTTTATTTGAAAAGGATTAGCTTATTATCCAGTCATCTATTCACATATGATTTAATATGTATTTATTTATGCTGTTAGACACTTATATGTCTTATTTATCACTCTTTAGTGCAGCACCTTTTGATTTATATTTTTGGTTTACACTACTGGTCTAGTGAAATGCTGGCAGCTGTAGTCCCTTTGCGCAGTTATATATATTTTTTAACTATGGTGATCCCAGCAATGTTTAAATTCAGATCTTGTTGAATTGTCACCACCTCTATTCTCTGTTCCAACCACTAAAGAGGAATTCCAGAATCCTGTGGAAATTGCTGAATTCTGCTTCCATAACCACATTCGCCATGGTATTCTTCAACATTCAAACTCATTTCCAACTCTTATCCAGCCGTGTGGTCCTTCATTTTATTCTGTACCTTATGGTTCCTAGATTGGACCGACTCTCCTGAATTCTGCACCAGCTGAAATGAGTGGAGCTTTGTGACATGGTGCATTATCCTGCTGGAAGGAGCCATCAGAAGATGGGGACACTGCAGTCATAAAGGGATGGACATGGTCAGCAACAATACTCAGTAGGCTGTGGTGTTTAACCACTTCAGCCCCGGAAGGATTTCCCACTTTAGGACCAGAGCCCTTTTTGCGATTCGGTGCTGCGTCGCTTTAACTGACAATTGCGCGGTCGTGCGACGTTGTACCCAAACGAAATTTGCGTCCTTTTTTTCCCACAAACAGAGCTTTCTTTTGGTGGTATTTGAATCCCCTCTGCGTCATTTCTGATCGCCACTATAAACATAATTTTGCAAAAAAAACCCAAATTTCTTACTTTTTGCTAAAATACAAATCCAAACAAAATATATAAAAAAACATTTTTTTCACCATTTTTGGCCGATTTATATTCTTCCTCATATTTGCGATAAAAAAAAAATCGCAATCGGCGTTTATTGATTGGTTTGCGCAAAAGTGGCCGCGTTTACGGATGATGAGAATTCATTTTTGGGGTTTTTATTTTTTTTTTATTTTTTATTAGTAATGGCGGCGATGTGTGAGTTTTAGCGGTACTGCGATATTGGGGCGGACATTTCGGACCATTTTGACACTTTATTGGGACCATTGGCATTTATACAGCAATCAGTGCTATAAAAATCCACTGATTACTGTGTAAATGCCATTGGCAGTGAAGGGGTTAACCTGCAGGGGGCGCTCTAAGGGTTAACTGTGTTCCCTGGGCGTGTTCTAACTGTGTGTGGGCTGCCCTAGCAGGGGAAGGGGAGTGATCACAGCTTCCATGTAGAGGAAGGCTGTGATCACAGCCCTTCCCCCCTCTCACAGAACGGAGGTCCGTGTTTACTTACACGGACCTCCGTTCTTTCCCTCCAGGGGGGCATCGCGGGTAGCCAGCGGCGATCGAGTCCGCCGCACCCGCTCCCTGGCCCTCCCCGAACACAGTGAGTGCACGGGCGCGCTTCCGGCAGCGCGCGCGCGCTCACAGTGCGCGATCTCGCAGCCGCCGTCGGATGACGGCGATTTGCGAAATCGCACCACTTTGTCGCCGTCAACCTGCGGTTGGCGGTCGGCAAGTGGTTAAGCCATGCTCAATTGGTACTAAGGGGTCCAAAGTATGCCAAGAAAATATCCCCCACACCAATACACCACCACCACCAGCCTGAACCAGTGATACCAGGCAGGATGAATCCATGTGCCAAATTCTGACCCCACCATCTGAATGTTGTAGCTGGAATCCAGACTCATCAGACCTGTTCTTAGCTGACAGGAGTGACAACCGGTGTGGTCTTCTACTGCTGTAGCCCATCTTGCTTCAAGGTTGGATGTGCTGTGTTTTCAGAGATTTGGTATTCTGCATACCGTGGTTGTAATGAGTGGTTATTTGAGTTACTGTTGCCTATCTATCACCTGGAACCAGTCTGCCCGTTCTCCTCTCACCTCTGACATCAACAAGGCATTTTCTCGCCACACAACTGCCGCTCACTGAATATTTTCTCTTTTTTTTCCACCATTCTTTGTAAACCTAAGAGATGGTTGCGTGTAAAGATCCCATAAATACTCAGACCAACCCGTCTGCCACCAACAACCATGCCACATTCAAATCGCTTAAATCCCCTTTCTTCCCCATTCTGAAGCTCAGTTTGAACTTCAGCACATCGTCGTCTTCACCACGGCTAGATGCCTAAATTCATTGAGTTTCTGCCATATGACTGGCTGATTAGCGATTTCTGTTACCAAGCAATTAAGCAGGTGTACCTAATAAAGTGGTCGGTAAGTGTATATGTTTATTTCCTCATAAAATGTAAGCCATCACATTTTGGAGTCCTTAATTTGCCCCCAGGGCCTGAGGGGTTGGCAGAGGCAGAATGTTGGACTCAAAAGGTTGAAGGACCAGCTACTGAATCCTGCTTCCATAACCAGATTCACCGTGGTATTCTTCAACATTCGGCCTAAATTCCAACTCTTATCCAGCAGTGTGGTGCTTCTTTTTATTCTTTACTCCATGGATCCTAAATTGGACTGACTGTCTCCTGAATTCTGCACCAGTTGTGCCCCTGTGATAGACTTCTGTTGTCAACACCCCTCAACTGGACTTTTGCGGAGGACCCATACACTATCGTTTTTCAATGTGAAGAGCAGCTGCCATGTTTATTTCCTGAAGTCAATCAGCTAGGTGGTCCGCTTCGGATCGGTTATTTTAGTTCCCACTGGAGGCAAAACCCTACAAGCATTTTGTATCGCTCAGGCGGAGAGCGGCTGATGTCCCGGCAGATTGCTCTCTATATTACGGTCTAATTCTGCATATATTGCATGCCTGAACCCTTCATTTGTGCGGTTTGTTTCATCGTGTTTTTGTAATCCGTTCGGAATGTAATGAGCTGAGTGCTCCAGAGACCTGGCCTTACCTCGCCAATTAGAACAAGTGGTTACAGAGACGGCGCGTTTTAAATAAAACATGGCACCGCTGAGTGGAGCCACCTGACCTTCGGGAATAAGAGAAGTGTTCTCCTTAACTCTGCTTACTCTGAGCCGTCTGTCTGATGATGACCAATGTGAGAGGCTTGGCGCAAAGCATGGCGACGCATTCATTGCCAAGACATACCCCAGAGAGCAACGACTCAACTACGGGCTTCCCCAATCAACTTTTGTATTTATTATAGTAATGCACTGGAAGCCATTGCTGAAGATGAAGGCCTTTTACCTTTAAAGAGTTTTCTGTTTATTTGTAGATGCTGCGTTTTAATTTTTCCAAATTTTGCCTCGCAAATATGTCTGCAGTCTCTTACCGTCTCCTGTAGTATATCTGCAGTCTCTGCCCATCTCCTGTAGTATGTCTGCAGTCTCTGACCATCTCCTATACTATGTCTGCAGTCTCTGACCATCTCCTATACTATGTCTGCAGTCTCTGACCATCTCCTATACTATGTCTGCAGTCTCTGACCATCTCCTGTTTCATGTCTGCACTCTCTCACCATCTCCTATACTATGTCTGCAGTCTCTGACCATCTCCTGTATCATGTCTGCAGTCTCTGACCATCTCCTGTATCATGTCTGCAGTCTCTGACCCATTTCCTGTATAATGTCTGCAATCTCTGACCATCTCCTGTATCATGTCCGCACTCTCTTACCATCTCCTGTAGTATGTCTGCAGTCTCTGGCCTTCTCCTGTAGTATGTCGGCAGTCTTTGACCGTCTCCTGTATCATATCTGCAGTTTCTTACCATCTCCTATATCATGTCTGCAGTCTCTGACTATCTCCTGTAGCATGGTTGCAGTTTCTGACCATCTCCTATACTATGTCTGAAGTCTCTGACCATCTCCTATACTATGTCTGAAGTCTCTGACCATCTCCTATACTATGTCTGCAGTCTCTGACCATCTCCTGTATCATGTCTGCAGTCTCTGACCATCTCCTGTATCATGTCTGCAGTCTCTGACCATCTCCTGTATCATGTCTGCAGTCTCTGACCATCTCCTGTATCATGTCTGAAGTCTCTGACCATCTCCTGTATCATGTCTGCACTCTCTGACCATCTCCTGTAGTATGCCCATAGTCTACTATATCCATACCTCCCAACTTTCTGAGATGGGAACGAGGGACACCTATTAGCAAAAGTATGTAAGCATAGGGCACGCCCCCTGCCACGCCCCCTTAAAGGAGAGTTATACAAAAAAATGATTAGTTAAACCCACAAGTACTTTTTTTTACCACTTCTATTCCTTTATATTGGCTTTTTAAATGTACAAATGCAGCAATTTAGAAATTGGATGAAAGGTTTAGCATTGTAAAACACTTTTTGATAGATAAATAGTGCATTTTACATATAGGTATATGCATCAGACCAAAGTGAGGGACAAATGAGGAGGAATGAGGGACAGTCCCTCGAAATTGGGGACAGTTAGGAGCTATGCTATATCCTAAACTATGTCTGCAGTCTCTGCCCATCTCCTGTATCATGTCTGCAGTCTCTGATCATCTCCTGTATCATGTCTGTAGTCTCTAACCATCTCCTGTATCATGTCTGCAGTCTCTGACCATCTCCTGTATCATGTCTGCAGTCTCTGATCATCTCCTGTATCATGTCTGCAGTCTCTGCCCGTCTCCTGTATCATGTCTGCAATCTCTGATCATCTCTGATCATCACAGTATGCCCATAGTCTTTGACTATATCTTATTGTGTGTCTCGGATAATGATATTCACTGAATTTTTTATGTAGCCCTGCAGTAATGTCGGGAGCTGCAGTTGAGGCCTCCCATATCATGAAAGTTGGCCACCAATGGTCTAATCCCCAGAGTTATGGAGTGAAGACTTTTATCATTTTCAGATACTTACACAATAGCGAGAATGTTGCAGCCGGAGAACACGCCCTGGTGCTTGTAGCTGCTGATGATTTTGTAGGGGATATCTTTATCATTTGTTGTCAAACAAAAAAAAAATCTGCTAGCGGCGGACACTAGGAGACAAAAAAAAATGATAAATTAGAGTGTAAGCTCCTCTGGTACAGAGACAAGCTGGTCGGGTTGTGCTCAATAGTACCTGCAGATGCAGAAAAGTCCTTCCTTTTTTGAAGCCAGGGAATGACAACATCAAAGACGGGATGTGTTACACCTGTGTTGCTCTAATGGAATTTTGAAGCTGAATTTAAAGTGTCACTAAACCCACATCATAAATAAATGCTATATTCCATGCTGTTCATACAAACTCATTACTATGAGATTCATTTTCTGTATTCTGCAAAAAACCTGGTTGATCCTGCTGCTCTCTATGTCCCCCTTCTGTCCATGTCCCAAAAACGGCTATGGATTCTGTAGCTGTGGTGGCAACTCTGCACATGCTCAGATTTCAGCTGAGCATTTCCTCCCTATCACATCAGAGCAGCCCATGTGACTATGGAGTCACACATGTGGGTGTATACACAGTAGTAAATGACAGCCCACACCCTCCCTCCTCCTCCATGCCCACTAACCAGCTAAACACAATGGGGGGGGGGGGGGCGGGATATTACATGTAGACTGATGGAGGCCTCACCTCCCTGTTCTTCTAAGACACAGGCTGGAGGGGGCGTGACACAGCCTGTGACTGGCAGAAATACGCCCACACCATGTTCTTGCCAAAAAATCATAAAGATTTGATTTCAAATATCCACTTTAGCCCCACAAGGATTTCCCACTGTAGGACCAGAGCACTTTTTTGTGATTCGGAACTGCGTTGCTTTAACTGACAATTGCGCGGTCGTGCGACGGTGTACCCAAACGGAATTGACATCCTTTTTTCCCCACACATAGAGCTTTCTTTTGGTGGTATTTGATCGCCTCTGCGTCATTTCTGTTCACCGCTATAAACAAAAAAAGAGTGACAATTTTGAAAAAAAAAAACAATATTTTTTACTACTTGCTATAATACATATCCAAAAAAATAAAAAAAAGTGTTCATCAGTTTTGGCCGATTTATATTCTTCCTCATATTTGTGGTAAAAAAAAAAAAATTGCGATTTGTTTTTGCGCAAAAGCTGCCGCGTTTACAAACCATGAGAATTAATTTATGGCAGACCATGACACCCCCACCACCTGCTTGGCTGTAGGCAAGACACACTTGTCTTTGTACTCCTCACCTGGTTGCCGCCCCAAACGCTTGACACCATCTGAACCAAATAAGTTTATCTTGGTCTCATCAGACCACAGGGCATGGTTCCAGTAATCCATGTCCTTAGTCTGTTTGTCTTCAGCAAACTGTTTGCGGACTTTCTTGTGCACCATCTTTAGAAGAGGCTTCCTACTGGGACGACAGCCATGCAGACCAATTTGATGCAGTGTGCGACGTATGGTCTGAGCACCGACAGGCTGACCCCCCACCTCTTCAACCTCTGCAGCAATGCTGGCAGCACTCATACGTCTATTTCCCAAAGACAACCTCTGGATATGACGCTGAGCACGGCACTCAACTTCTTTGGTCGGCCATGGTGAGGCGCTGTTCTGAGTGGAACCTGCCCTGTTAAACCGCTGTATGGTCTTGGCCACCGTGCTGCAGCTCAGTTTCAGGGTCTCCTTATAGCCTAGGCCATCTTTATGTAGAGCAACAATTCTTTTTTTGTTCACATCCTCAGAGAGTTCTTTGCCATGAGGTTCCATGTTGAACTTCCAGTGACCAGTATGAGAGAGCGAGAGCGATAACAACAAATTTAACACACCTGCTCCCCATTCACACCTGAGACCTTGTAACACTAACGAGTCACATGACATCGGTGACGGAAAATGGCTAATTGGGCCCAATTTGGACATTTTCACTTAGGGGTGTACTCACTTTTGTTACCAGCGGTTTAGACATTAATGGCTGTGTGTTGAGTTATTTTGAGGGGACAATAAATTTACGCTGTTATACAAGCTGTACACTCACTACTTTACATTGTAGCAAAGTGTCATTTCTTCAGTGTTGTCACATGAAAAGATAAAATATTTACAAAAATGTGAGGGGTGTACTCACTTTTGTGAGATACGGTACTTGTATGACAATTTAAACCGTTCATAGATATTTATTTTCATTCTGTATTCCAAAGGCTGTTACTTTACTTTTTTTTTCATGTGACCAGCATTAGAGGACTACATGTGCATCTCAAAAAATTAGAATATCATCAAAAAGTTTATTTATTTCAGTAATTCAATTCAAAAATGAAACTCATATATTTTATACAGATTCATTACCCACAGAGTGATAGATTTCAAGCATTTCTTTCTTTTAATTTTGATGATTATGGCTTACAGCAAGTGACACCCCAAAATGCAGTATCTCAGAAGATTAGAATATTACGTAATCCAATAAAAAAAGTATTTTTAATACAGAAATGTTGGCTTAGTGAAAGTCTGTCCATGCACAGTATAGGATGTCCCATGTACAGTATAGGATGTCCCATGTACAGTATAGGGTGTCCCATGTACAGTATAGGGTGTCCCATGTACAGTATAGGGTGCCCCATGTACAGTATAGGATGTCCATGTACAGTATAGGGTGCCCCATGTACAGTATAGGATGTCCATGTACAGTATAGGGTGCCCCATGCACAGTATAGGATGTCCATGCACAGTATAGGATGTCCCATGTACAGTATAGTGTGTCCCATGTACAGTATAGGATGTCCCATGTACAGTATAGGATGTCCCATGTACAGTATAGGGTGCCCCGTGTACAGTATAGGGTGCCCCATGTACAGTATAGGATGTCCCATGTACAGTATAGGATGTCCCATGTACAGTATAGGGTGCCCCGTGTACAGTATAGGGTGCCCCGTGTACAGTATAGGGTGCCCCGTGTACAGTATAGGGTGTCCC
>BLSH010250340.1:173829-195924 GCA_018402905.1 Glandirana rugosa
CGGACCCATCTTTGATGTATACAATAAAATTAAAATGAAAAAATACACGATATAAAAAAGAGTCGAAGCTCCGAGCTCATTATGCACATCATTTCAATATTCCATGAATAATAACTATTCTCTGTATCCCGGCTAATAAAGCTCCACCTAACTCCTCCATGGATGCAATCCTCCGCTCACTCCTCATCCCTAGTGCTGCTCATGGGAGCCAGGCTTCCAATATATTTCCTTTAAAGCAGTGGTAGGCAACCAGTAGCCCTCCAGCTGTTGTGGAACTACATTTCCCATGAGGCATTGCAAGCCTGGCAGTTACAATTACTCCCAGAGGCATGATGGGACTTGTAGTTCTGCAACCGCTGGAGGTCCCCAGGTTGCCTACACCTGCCTTAAAGGGTAACTCCACTTTCGTGGAAAAAATATAGCACATAAAAAAGTAAAATTAAAATAACATATGTAGTTTCTACCCAGGCCATTTTATAATTTTAATTTCAATCTGAAGCCGCTGTAATTTCCTGTAAAATCCAATGCAATATGGCAACCTGGAAGCAGTTCTGTATACAGGTGATGTACGGAATTCCCCAGACATATATGTCACTTCCCGCTTGTGTGATTGGCTTTCTGATTTTCTCAGGAGTCTGCACTAAGATAGAACTTGGCTTTTAGGTATCCCCTGCAACAGGAATTTCAGTTTTAACAAGATACTCCCCGAGGGTTAAATATTTCTAAATGCAGCTTTTCTCATCAGAACGCTGAGAGTGCACCAGGTGATTATAATTGACCAGACCCTGCCATTTAGAATCAGTCTGTACAGGACATGAAAAAATATCTACAGTATTTCTTCAAAGCAACAAAAGGTAGGAGTCCACACTAAGCTACAAGTGAGATTTTAGGCATCCTCTGCAACAGTAATTTCAGTTTTAACACGTACACCCTTCCTGGGAATAATAATGGGGCTGTTATTGTTTACCTCTATCTGAATATGCTTAGATGCCCGGCTCTCATGTTAACTCTCTGGTTTACAGGGGTGGAGCCCCCGGGCAATTGGAGATCATAGGAGCCCGTGCCCACACGCGATACACATACCAAGCCCCACCTACTAATTGCAGCTCAGCAGCATAGAGGGAACTTTTAAATATCTAGCAGCAGCATAGCCTGCATGAAAGTTCCGGCTTCTTTCCGTATCAGCCGTTGGGCATGTCCAGGTTTAATGATGGCTGTCGTGTGGCAGCCATCTTTATGACACCACTTGGGGCATTTTATAAAAGCAGTGGGCCTGTGTGCGAGATCATGATTCGCGCCCTAATATCAGAGAAAAAATGCAGCACGGAGAGAGGGGGTGAGAGAGGGGGAGGGAAAGAGAGGGGGGAGGGAAAGAGAGGGGGAGAGAGGTGAGTTGGGAGAGAGGGAGGGGGAGGGAGCTGAGTGGGGAGAGAGGGAGGGGGAGGGAGGTGAGTGGGGAGAGGGGGAGAGAGAGAGGAGAGGGAGGGGGCGAGAGAGATTGTGAGAGATGGAGGGGAGAGAGAGATTGTGAGGGATGGAGGGGAAGGGAGGGGGGGTGAGAGATGGAGGGGGTGAGAGAGAGGATAGGGAGAGAAAGGGGGGTTCCTATATCCCCCCATACTACACCAGGAGACCCCCACCCCCAAAAAAAAATATATAAATGTACTATGTGCTACAGCTTTCAGATATCTGTAATGTACACCGTTCTTTTAGCAGGGTTTCCTGATCACTACAATAGCCGTGGTGAAGGAGTCAGTGTCTTGTCATATTATCTAATGTCACTCACTCCTCTTCCCGGCGGCTCCATCACCAGCTGCAGTAGCAAGGCACGACAGCCCGGCACCCCGACCCACTCCGCCACTACTTCACAGGTGACCTTCTTCTAGCAGTAGTATGGGTGTTGCCGCTGCCTTTTCCTCCACTCCCCTCACCATCTCCGGCAGTCCCCTGCTCATCTTGCCTGTTCGTCCGCTCCCATGTCAGGCTGCCCTCACCTTCCCGCCAGGCCACGCCGCTCCGAGACGCACGCGGACGCATTATTTTTACGGACCTAAATATACTATATGACGTGTGGAGCCTCTCATGGGGTCCCCTACTGACCCCGGGCGCTCGGGCAACGCCCGAGAGCCAGAATGGTCAGTCCTCCCCTGCTGGTTTCATTACTTCTCAAGTCAATTAACCACTTCCCTACCGGACCAATGCTCCTACATGTAAAAATCATAATTTTTTTGCTAGAAAATTACTCAGAACCCCGAAACATTATATATGTTTTTTTTAGCAGAGGCCCTAGGGAATAAAAGAGTGGTCATTGCAACTTTTTATCTCGCATGGTATTTGCGCAGTAATTTTTCAAAGCGTTTTTTTTTTTTTTTTTGAAAAAAAAAAATTTTTATGCATTAAAAAAAAAACCAAACCAGTAATGTTAGCCCAATTTTTTTGCATAATGTGAAAGATGATGTTATGCCGAATAAATAGATACCCAACATGTCATGCTCGTGCCATGGCGCCAAACTTCGGTACTTAAAATAGGCGACGCTTTAAAAAATTTTACAGGTTACATGTTTAGCGTTGAACATAAATGCCTATTGACATAAGCCAATGTTTCAGCCACCATACAACATAAGTCCAGGCTTGTCCACCTCTGAATGACAATATTAGACCAAACAATACATAGTCTGTGTGTTAATCGTTGAAGTAAATCCGCATGTATTCTATCGTGAACAGTATTCTGAAAAAATCCACCACCATGCAAAGTGAATCCACCACCATATACAGATGAGGTACTCTTACCAGATATTTCTGGTTAAATACACATGAACCAGATCAGGTGTGAGCCTCAGGGACATCAACTAGGCTCAACCCACCGACATCCACAGGGTAGAATCCAGAGAAAGACACTCCATCCAGGCACCTCAAAAACCGTAATCCAAATAGGAAGGGAGAGGTCCAAGTTGTGCCACCGTAGACCTCAGCAGAAATAAATGGCTTAACACCAGGGTCAGTAGACCTCTCGATGATCCACCACAATCCTCTATTGAGAGGTCTACTGACCCTGGTGTCAAAAAAGTGTCAAAATAGTCCCGACATGTCCGCTGAAATATCGCAGTACCACTAAAAATCGCAGATAGCCGCCATTACTAGTAAAAAAATAAAGAAAAAATAAAAACCCCAGAAATGGATTCTTGTCATCCGTAAACGCGGCAACTTTTGCGCAAACCAGTCAATAAACGCCGATTGCGATTTTTTTTTTTTTTTACCAAAAATATGAGGAAGACTATAAATCGGCCAAAACCGATGGAAAAAAAAATGTTTTTTTATATATTTTTTTGGATTTGTATTTTAGCAAAAAGTAAGAAATTTGTTTTTTTTTTTGCAAAATTGTCGCCCTTCATTTGTTTATAGCGGCCATCAGAAATGACGCAGAGGTGATCAAATACCACCAAAAGAAAGCTCTATTTGTGGTGAAAAAAGGACGCAAATTTTGTTTGGGTACAACATCGCACGACCATGCAATTGTCAGTTAAAGCGACGCAGCGCCGAATCGCAAAAAGTGCTCTGGTCCTAAAGCTGGAAAACCTTCCGGTTGGAAAGTGGTAAACCCCATTCTTTGCAGACAAACGCTCCACAACCGCATTGCAAGGCGGAGTCTGTATTGTTTGGCGGGCTTGCCTCCCATCGATGTCTACATGTTGGCTAAACCTTGCCATCACCGCGGCATTTAAATACCCTCATCCGCTGTCTATTGCAGCTTCGGAGGGGGCATAGGGGCAAAAACACAGCTCAACTGCACATGTATGATGCCCCCCCCCCAACCGTACTTCTAAATGAAGTGTCACTCTAAGTCTTCCCCTCCCCCCTCCTTCACCTATCCTGCCTAACCTGTATAAAAAAAGGCCTATTTTTAAATTAGTCTGGTCACATGATCTTGCAGCTCCAGTTCTCCTGTGTCAGCGAGTGGCTGCTGCAGGGGAGAGGAGGAAGCTCCAACAATTACTGGGGCATCGGAGCCTATAGGTGACGTCACAGCACCCAGAATTTTCAGCTGTTGAGTTCTTTCTTACACGGGAGGCTGAGCTGCAGGATCACATGAGCCCACCGGAGCAGATTTAAAAAAAACAGGCAAGTACACTGATTTTTTTTATACAGGGTAGGCTGGAGGAGTAGGCGGAGGGGATTAGGCTTTTCTTCCCAGGTATTTATTACCTCTCACCCAGTCATGGATAGGGCAACCTGTGGCCCTCCAGCTGCTGCAGAACTACAAGTCCCATCATGCCTCTGGGAGTAATTGTAACTGTCAGCCTTGCAATGCCTCATGGGAAATGTAGTTCCACAACAGCTGGAGAGCCGAAGGTTGCCTATCCCTGCACCCAGTAATGCCTTCATCTGCTTTTCCCTCCAGAAGGACTGTCAGGAATCAGCAGCAGGGATGGCCAGATCTGCGTGGCTATGCTTAGGAAACTGAGATCAGACTGTGTATGCATTAACCACTTAAGCCCCGGAAAGTTTTACCCCCTTCCTGACCAGAGCACTTTTTGCGATTCGGCGCTGCGTCGCTTTAACAATTGCGCGGTCGTGCGACGTTGTACCCAAACAAAATGCGTCCTTTTTCCCCCACAAATAGAGCTTTCTTTTGGTGGTATTTGATCCCCTCTGCGTCATTTCTGATCGCCGCTATAAACAAAAGAAGAGCGACGATTTTGCAAAAAAAAATCCAAAGTTCTTACTTTTTGCTAAAATACAAATCCAAAAAAAAAATATAAAAAAAACATTTTTTCCCATCGGTTATGGCCGATTTATATTCTTCCTCATATTTTTGGTAAAAAAAAATCGCAATCGGCGTTTGATTGGTTTGCGCAAAAGTGGCTGCGTTTACGGATGATGAGAATTCATTTCTGGGGTTTTTATTTTTTTTTCCTAGTAATGGCGGCGATCTGCGATTTTTAGCGGTACTGCGATATTGGGTCGGACACTTTTGACACTTTTTTTGGGACCAATGAAATTTATTCGGCGATCAGAAATTTAAATGTCCACTGATTACTGTGTAAATGTCATTGGCAGTGAAGGGGTTAACCTGCAGGGGGAGATCTAGGGGTTAAGTGTGTTCCCTAGCCGTGTTCTAACTATGGGGGGGTTGGGCTACCATGGGCATAAGAGATCTAACTGATCCCAGTGAAAGGGATCAGTAGACCTCCTATGCCCACACTGACAGAGTAGGGAACCGCCGTGTTTACATCGGTGGTTCCCCGTTCTTTGGCTGTGGCCGCTCATCGCGGCTCGCCGGCGGACGTCGGGTCCACCCGAGCCGTGGGCACACTCCTCAGGAGTTCGGCGGCGCGCGTGCGCCCCCTAACGGCCACGATTTGCATTGAGCGGCCACACTGCCGCCGTAAATATGCGGTAGGCGGTGTGGAATCGGTTAAGATGTATTTAGTTTGAAACTAAAATCCACCCAAACACCAGCAACAAGGAAACACCGCAAACGTGAAGAGAACAATAACCATATAATCAAAATGCCTAACAGCCAACTAAGTAATGGGAAGCCTAACTAGCTAACTGACTATATGCAATATGTACAAAAATGAGGAACACAGATAAACAGGGCAATACAGGGGGTGGGGGGGCAGGAATGAGATCAGGAACGAGGGCAGCAGGATGCAGGGGAAGATCAGGAGCAGGATAAAAGGCAAGTAGTATCCGGCTAGCAAAGCAAAACCTTGAAGCAAAATATAATGGTAAAGGAGGGACTAAATACTCTCCCAGTAGCCAGCATTAGGTGAAGATAGATTATTGGAATCTGTTGGCTGCTAGGAGACACCTGCTGGTGGATCCCACGAGAGCATCGGTTCCCTGGGTACTTTCTCTCCATTTTGGTTGAGACAGCCATTGGCTCCCGCTTCTGTCGATCACAGCCAGTGAACCAATGAGGAGAAAGAGGTTGCTCTGGGGGTACTCAGTGGGAGGGGGCAAGAGCACTGGCTGGGGACCCAGGAAAAGGAGGATCGGGGGCAGGTTTGTTATTTAAAAGAAAAAAAAGTTAAAGGAGGGACTAAATACCCTCCCAGTAGCCAGCATCAGGTAAGATAGATTATTGGAATCTGCTGGCTGTTAGGAGACGCCTGCTGGGGAATTGCACGAGAGCACTGCCTCTACCTCCTTGTTTGTTATTTTTAATAAAATGTTTGTCTTAATTATCACTTTAAGTTACAATGTTGCACTCTAACCACTGGGGGGAGAGGAAACTGGGGAATCGCTTCCTCCTGCCTGCAGCAGACTGATGACATCATCTCATCCTAGGCAAAGTCCCTGACTGATTGAAGAGTGGCTTATTATTGGTAAAAGGAGGAGCCTTGCTGAAAAGTTATGCTGTTCTATATTGTAACGTCAGGTATGTATTTATGGTGACTTGAAATGCCCCTGGTGTAGTCACTCATAGGGCGTACAAGGACAGGAAGGGGTTAATAGTGGCAGGTGACTGAGATGATCTTCATACAAGATAAACGATTATGGAGCATCGCCTGCGCTCCTTTCTGTACAGGGGGCTCCGTGTGATGTTTGGGACCGCGGATAAGATTGATACAAGGGGTTCAGGCTGCTCTTCTCATCTTTCTTCTCGTCATGTTGACTGATGACAGCGAAGGAAGAAATTAACTCGTGGTCCAAGGCTTGGCTCGGAGTCTGAATTTTAATACAATCGATTTTTCATAAGATGTGTGCGTTAAGACGGCAGCAACACTTACAGCTAATAAGATGGAGATCAGAAAAGTGAGTTTGTGTTTTGCTGTAGCCTGGCGGAGTGTGATGGCTTTACCAATCTCACCGGTGCCACCACACCGCGACGTGCCGCACACAGCTCTGACCGGTAATAATAAGTCACTGCTGTGTCCTATGGTGATCTATAAAAGGGTAACTCTGAGATGGGGCACTAAAAATGCTTCAGTCCTACCCCAGAAGCAAAATGCTGCATCAGTCTCTGCGCCAGAAGAGCTTACACTCTAACCTCTCAGTCACACACTATTATTATTATGCATTTATATAGCTCTGACATATACAACAGTGCTGTACAGAGAACACTGAGCCAATCACATCAGTCTCTGCGCCAGAAGAGCTTACACTCTAACCCCACAGTCACACTCTATTATTATGCATTTATATAGCTTTCACATATACCGCAGTGCTGTACAGAGAACACTGAACCAGTCATATCAGTCTGTATCAGAGAAGCTTACACTCTAATGCCCCCCACAGTCCTACACTTTTACATTTATACATTTATATAGCTCTGACATATACCGCAGTTCTGTACAGAGAACGAGGAGCCAGTCACATCAGTGTCTGTATCAGAGAAGCTTACACTCTAATGCCCAGTCAATCAGCGCAAACCCCACCTTATATCTTATATATAGCAGCTGAACACCAAGGATCAAAATATCAAATTCCTCAATGCATATAATTATAGTAAGGGTGCAGCGCTAAAATAGTAAATAGATGAATTACTAAAGTCCATATAAAAAAAATTCAAGCAGTCCATAAATGAACACCGCCAGTGGCAATGCAGTGGGCATATGTAATAATATGTGCTTCTGTGCAGTCCTCCACTAGGGGCTAGATTAGCAGCTCATCTTCATATGTGGACCCTCATAACAAGGATCACACCAGCATGTGCCCCTTCCAGGGGGGGGAGATGAAATCAGGTCTACACCACACAGGATACTACTGGTGTTGTTAGCAGAGAGCACTATGTACTGTTTCTACTTGCATGCACTCCCTGAATCGAGCTAATTGTACGGCTATTGGGAGCATCAAGAGTTGATAGGTCTCCGTGGGCAGTAGTATTCTGTGTGGTGTAGACCTGGTTTCATCTCGCCCCCCCCCTCGGAAGGAGCAAATGCTGGTGTGATCCTTGTTATGAGGGTCCACATATGAAGGTGAGCTGCTAATCTAGCTACTGGTGGAGGATTGCACAGAAGCACATATTATTGCATATGCTTACTGTATTGGCACTGGTGGTGTTCATTTATGGACTGCATGAATTTTTTATATGGACTTTAGTAATTCATCTATTTACTCGTTTAGCTCTGCACCCTTACTATATTTATATAGCTTTGACATATACCGCAGTGTTGTAACTGGCTCAGCGTCCATCAGGAGCTTACACTCTAATGTCCCCCCCCACAGTCACACACTATTATTATTATACATTTAGATAGCTCTGACATATACCGCAGTGCTGTACAGAGAACACTGAGCCAGTCACATCAGTCTCTGTACCAGAAGAGCTTACACTCTAATGTCTCCTCCTCCACAGTCACATGAGTCTCAGAACCAGAGGAGCTTACACTTTAATGTCCCCTCCCCCACAGTCACACACTATTATTATTATTCTACATTTATATAGCTCTGACATATACCGCAGTGCTGTACAGAGAACACTGAGCCAATCACATCCGTCTCTGTACCAGAGGAGCTTACACTCTAATGTCTTCTCCCCCACAGTCACATGAGTCTCAGAACCAGAGGAGCTTACACTTTAATGTCCCCTCCCCCACAGTCACACACTATTATTATTATACATTTATATAGCTCTGACATATACCGCAGTGCTGTACAGAGAACACTGAGCTAGTCACATCAGTCTCTGTACCAGAGGAGCTTACACTCTAATATCCCACCACAGTCACACACTATTATGCATTTATATAGCTTTGACATATACCACAGTGTTGTAACTGGCTCAGCGTCCATCAGGAGCTTACACTCTAATGTCCCCCCCCACAGTCACACACTATTATTATTATACATTTATATATCTCTGACATATACCTCAGTGCTGTACAGAGAACACTGAGCCAGTCACATCAATGTCTTAACTACATCTGTGACATCTTCTTGGCCTCACTTGGTTAATATAATTTGAATTGTACGAGTTTTCGAAGGCACCGCAGTCATTTGTTTCAATAAACTACACGTCTTTTTAGGGATTAATAGCAGGCTCTTGCTGAGACTGATCCAAAATCTCCTACTCAATTTCATTTTGTTTAGCTGGCGATCATAGGGGATGATGCAATGGGGCCAGGGCCTAGCTAAACTCATGCAGAGGATGACTTCCTTCTTTGGCTCTGAATGCACTGAAGGTATCGCGTGACTTTAGGTAAGTAAGAAGTTAGATGGTAGTGGGAGGGGGGTTGATATGTGCCTGGAGATTGGCTTTAGGGGGTACTGCTTTTTCTCAAAACTGCATCAAAGATGCAGTGAACAGTTCTTTTTTTAATTTGCCACTCCAAAAAATAAAGGTGTAGACTATAGCCCAGTGATCTTCAAACTGCGACAGAGGGGGCGGAAGTGGCCCTTTGCTTGTTTTTAATCTGACCCTTGGAGCATTATCCCCCCCCCACTGTCGGCAACAGTGGGGCAAAGTTCCTGCCACTGACACCAACAATGGGTAATTGTTCCTCCCATTATCAATGATGGGGCACTATTCCTCCCACTGACATCAATGATGGGACACCATTCCTTCCACTGACACCAATGATGGGGCAATATTCCTCCCACTGATACCAATGATGGGGCACTATTCCTCCCACTGATACCAATGATGGGGCACTATTCTTCTCACTGATACCAATGATGGGGCACTATTCCTCCAACTGATACCAATGATGGGGCACTATTCCTCCCACTGATATCAATGATGGGGCACTATTCCTCCCACTGACTCCAATGATGGGGCACTATTCCTCCCACTGATACCAATGATGGGGCACTATTACCCCCCCTAATACTAATGCTGGGTCACTATTTCTCCGGCCCCCATAAAGTTTGAAGAACAGTAATCTGGCCCTTTTGTTTGGAAAGTTTTGAGACCCTTGCTAATAACCTCATGGTTCCCGGTGCTGAAATGGAATCATCTAGGTGTATGACACTTTGTTACATTTTTATCAGAAAAGTGTCCTAATCCTTTAAGCACTCCCCTGGTAATATTTCTATCTATGATACGAGAAGTCCAGGCCTCAACCATTCCTGATCACAGCCATCTTGTCACCTTTAATCCGCCGTTTATTTACCGTCCTCCCATTGATCTGCGCCCAGTTCTTGGTGTTCCGTCACCATAATGAGCTGTGCGCCGTAATTCATGGCCTCCCATCAGTTTCCTTGACGTCTCTCTTTTATAACGGTGATTATTCTCCGGTGTTTCATTAAAGATGGAGTTTGACCATCAGAACGAGCGTTTTTTTTTTTTTTTATCAGGGGAAGGCCGGGCCCTTCCATTTTAATTTGTATCTTTCTTGCTCTTGATTAGCGTCCTCCCTTCGCCCGCCGCTTCTGGCGTGACGTCCCGTTTAGCTGTAATATACGCGGGATCCGAATGAATTTGTCAAGGGCTTTATGGCTTCTTGATGTATGGTAGAACATTAATCCTGCCACGACAATATTGAGCCATTTGTCATCTCCCTTTGAATTAAGCCTGACGCGCTATTACGGGACGCGTTCCCTGCCGCTGGATCCGGACAGAGAAAGGAAAGGATCCCCCCTCACGAAGAACATTAAAATGAATTGTAGGGTATCCAAGGTTTGGCTGAATGAAGTGCCCTCTTATAGAGAGATAATAATAGCCATTTATTTCTCCACTTCCTGTCGTTGGCTGAATCCTGCGATGTTCAAGGACGGTCGGACGAGAAGACTTGTCCTTCGCGGAATGTAACCTGGACGTTATTTCGGGCAGGCCAACGTTCTATATATGCCGTACTTCTCCTTTCCCACCGCTTATCCCTAAAGCTTCCTGCAAATATAGAAGATATAAATTTATTTCGCTATGTAATGTCGTAGAAATGTAAAAAATGTCGCAGTGTCAGTTTACCGTTATTCGCTGTCTATGGCTTTAACCGACTTTGAGGAAAGGCCACTTACAGTGGAAGCCTTCCATTAATTGGTAACCGCACCCTACCCGCCTGATCATCCCAGCCGGCAGACGCTCTGAACGGTTGACCCTGGAGCGAACGCCGGTCCGGATCTTTAAGGTGCGATGCGCGTTCTGCAGCGCGGGTATATAACCATCAACCGGGGGTCCCTGTATTATGTGCAGATTAATCCACTTGATGGGGATGTACTTGTGGTATGGAATCGGTATCGCCTTTTATGTAAGGATAATGATCTGTGAGCATTCTGTCATGTTTGATCCACATGACAGAAACCCGCAGCTATATTCCTTTGTGCATAAGTTAACCTTAAGGCCTCGTACACACGGACGTTTTTTGACGCCGGCGTTTTCTGGCGTCTTTTGCAGCTCTCCATGTTAGTCAATGGCCCCATAAAAACGCCAACGTTTTTGAGCTGTAGATGGCGTCGGCGTTAGTGAGCTGAAACTAGAACCCACGGCAAGCGCGTTCTGAGGCTGTAACGTTTTGGCATTTTTTGACGCCGACGCCACAAAACGCCAACAAACGACACCTAATATTGTACCGGCGTTTTTTGACGCCAACGTTTTTAGGTTGAAAAATAGCAGAGGGATGATTTTTTTTTTAAAAACGCCTATTGACGCCGACGCTCACTAACGCTCAAAAACGCTGATGCATAACGCCGAAAAACGCCGACTTTTTTTCCTTGCCGTCGGGCCAGACGTTTTGTTTATTTTTTTAGAAACATCCGTGTGTATGAGGCCTTAGGGTCGGTTCACACCACATGCAGTCCAGTGCGTTTTTATTCTGTATCAAAAACGCATGGAAAGTAGGTTATATGGTTTCCAATGGCTTAGTTCACACCAGTGCAGCCAGTTCCAGTGCATTCCAGCTCCAGAAAAAAAAGTAGAACATGCTGCAGTTTTCATGCACTGAACTGTACTGGAACGCGGTAAAACCCATCAAAAACGCACTGGAAGGCACCTACATGCACCAAAAATGCACTGGAATGCACCTACATGCACCAAAAACGCACTGGAATGCACATGTCCTAAGAAAAAAAAAGGGGAAAAAAACTGCACTGGACTGCATCAAAAACGGACCGGAAACGCGTCAAAAACGCGAATGCGGAAAAGCATCCGGGACGCATCCGGACTGCGTTTCTATGGTGTGAACTGGCCCTTAGGGTCGGTTCACACCACATGCGGTCCGGTGCCTTTTTTATATGTATCAAAAAATGCATGGAAAGTAGGTTCTATGGTTTTCAATGGCATAGTTCACACCAGTGCGGTCAGTTCCAGTGCGTTCCACTTCCAGAAAAAAAAAGTAGAACATGCTGCATTTTTTCTGCACTGAACTGTAAAGGAACGCACCAGAATGTATCAAAAATGCACCGTAACGTACCATAAACGCACCGGAAAGCATAAAAAACACAGTAACTGGCCCTTAGGCTACTTTCACAATGAGCGGCAGCCGCGGTCGCGGTAAAACCCCGCTAGTTTTAGCAGAGTTTTATTATTGCTGGGGGTGAGTATTGCTTCCACTGACACCACTGTTTGGGGTTATTATTGCTTCCACTGACACCACTGTTTGGGGTTATTATTGCTTCCACTGACACCAATGCTGGTGATTCTTATTGCTCTCAGTGACACCATTGTTGGGGTATTATTGCTCCCCCTAATACCATTGTTCGGGGTTATTTCTGCCATTAGCCCCAATACTGGGATTTAGAGATTGCTTTCATTGACACCATTTCTCGGGGTTACTATTGCTCCCACTGACACCTTTGCTGGGGGTTATTGCTGCCACTGGGACAGTTTGTGTCCACTGACACCAATAATGACTCCAACTTTCTCTTCAGTATTCAGTGCAGGTGCATTACAGCCCATTATTTTGAATGACTGCATTACTCGATGCATTGCACCTCAAAGCATGATAAGAGCTGTGATTGTGAGACTCTCTGGGGGGGGGTCACACATAAAACTCTCTATTGTTTTTAGGTTGACCATCACTGATTTAGAGCAGCTTCTGGTGTATTCACTATGAAAGCTGCTAACAACCGCCTGGATCATGAATCTTCCCTGTGCTAATGTTTGGCTCAGAGACAATTGGACCATCTGACCACGTCTGCATGCTTTGTGTACTAAGTTGTGGTCACATAATTTACTGATTGGCTATTTGGGTGTATGAACAAATGTACCTAATGTATTGGCAATCATGGCACACAGTTAAGGATGAAGGGGGTTACAGTCTCTGCTAGGAAAGAAGGTACAATGCAGAAATAAGACCGGCACTGTGCGGAGATGCTGAGACGACAATTCCCCCCTGCGTACCCCATGCAGTGTTACTAGGGTGCCCCCTACATCCACATGCAGTAATTTCCAAATAGCACACAGACCTGTAAAATTCTTGTCACATATGTACTTTGTCCATAAGCCATATGTTCTGTACCGGCTGGAAAATCAATGTATTTAAACCCTTCTGTGCAGTCAGAGTGCTGCAGAGCCCTCTGCTGGCTGTTTGTGGCAGTGCAGAGTTTGTATTGTGGCTCGCCAATTATTATCGGACTTTTACACAGCACTGTATGAGGGCTCTACAGGCTGACTAACACTTGTGCATTAAAGGATGATTAATTGTTTTCTTTGCATAGAAGTAAATTATTCTATAATGTTGTATAAATAACTGCAGGAAGCTGAGCTTGGAGAATAAACACTAAGTGGTTATTGTAGCAGCAGTGATGATGTCGGAGAGGATACGTAATTTTAATACACACCATGAAACAATATACAGGATCAGCTATACCTTTATGACCACTTACCTAATGTATTGAGTAGGTTCCCCTTTTGCCGCCAAAACAGCCCTGACCAGTCAAGGCATGGCCTCCACTAGACCTTTGAAGGTACGCTGTGGTGTCTGGCACCAAGCCGTCAGTAGCAGATTCTTTAAGTCCTGTAAAGCCTCGTACACACGGGTGTGACAGTCGTGCGACCGGACATCCAAAATCGTATGTTGGCTGTTGTGTCGAACATACTGACATGTACTAAGCGATCGTACAACCAAGCCTAACGTAGTGACGTTTTGTGAACATATAACGAGGATGCATGTGATTTGTGAATTAGGAACGTAGGTTTTCCAGAATGGACACTTCTGGCCGTTCCTGACTTCTGAGCATGCGTGTTTTGCACGTACAACTTTGTTGGACCAACTTCTCTGTACACACGATACAACGGTCGTACAACCGCTTGTTGTACAACCAAAGTTTTCTTGTCTGCTCATCCAACTTCAGTTGTACAACTGTTGTAATCGTGCATACTAACGGTCGGATGATCGTACAACAAGCTGGTTGTACGACCGTTGTTGTACATCCATTGAACCGTGTGTACAGGGCTTAAGTTGCACAGAGCTTCTTCCATGGACTGGAATTGTATTTACAGCACATCTCTCACAGATGCTCCATTGTATTGAGATCTGGAGAATTTGGAGGCCGAGCCAACACCTCAAACTTGTTGTTGTGTTCCTCAAACCATTCTTGAACCATTTTTGCAGTGTACCAGGGCGCATTGTCCTGCTTAAAGAGACCACTGCCATCAGGAATACTGTTTACATGCAGGGGTGTACTTAGTTACCAACAATGTTTAGGTAGGTGGTACGTGTCAAGGAATAATCCCCATGAATGGCAGGACCCAAGGTTTCCCAGCAGAACATTGCCCAGTGTATCACACTGCCTCCGTTGGCTTGTCTTTTTCTCATCCTGCATCCTGGTGCCATCTCTTCCCCAGGTAAGTGATGCACACCCACCCGGCCATCCACATGATTCATGTATAAGAAAACATCCAGGCCACCTTCCACCAACGTCCAGACCACCAATTCCTCAGACCAGGCCACCTTCTTCCATTGCTCCGTGGTCCATTTCTGATGCCCATGTGCCCATTGTAGGCGCTTTTGGTTGTGGACATGGGTCAGCAGCATGGGTAGACTGGTTTGCAGCTACACAACATACTGTGATGCTCTGTGTGTTCTGACACCTTTCTATCAGATCCAACATTCACATTTTGAGCAATTTTAGCTCAAAATGGATTAGACTACATGGGCCATCCTTTGCTCCACACTTCCAACAATGAGCCTTCCCTCCCCACTTCCATCAATGGGCCTTCACTCTCTCCACCTTCATCAACAAGCCTTCCCTCCCCACCTCCATCAACAAGCCTTCCCTCCCCACTTCCATCAATGAGTCTTCACTCCCCACAGCCATCAATGAGCCTTCGCTTCCCACCTTCGCTCCCCACCTCCATCAGTGAGCCTTCGCTCCCCACCTCCATCAATGAGCCTTCGCTCCCCACCTCCATCAGGGAGCCTTCGCTCCCCACCTCCATCAGGGAGCCTTCGCTCCCCACCTCCATCAGGGAGCCTTCGCTCCCCACCTCCATCAGGGAGCCTTCGCTCCCCACCTTCAGCAATGAGCGTTCGCTCCCGAACTCCATCACTGAGCCTTTTCTCCCCACCTCCATCAGTGAGCCTTGGCCACCCATAACCCTGTCACCGGTTGGCTGGTTTTCCTTCCTTGGACCGCTTTTGGTCGGTCCTGACCACTGTAGACAGGGAACATCCCAGAGCTGAAGTTTTGGAGTTGCCCTGAGCCCAGTTGTCCAGCCATTACTATTTGCCCCTTGTCATAGTGGTTCAAATCCTCACACAAGTGAGGTGAATGACGGACTCCCCCACTGATTGGCTGCGGCCGCAGATCGACAAAAGTTTTCCAACAGTCCTGTTCAACAAAAGTTGTTAGATTGACTTCTGTTGAGCAGGAGCCCTCATAAATCAGAATTCTGGTGGTCCCTGCTTAACTGGCCAAATTTCATTCCATCTTTGGCCCTCTTGTATTGAATTGTATTATCACTGTATTGTCTCCCTTTGCTTTGTAAAGTGCTGCAAAATCTGCTTGCGCTCTATAAATCCTGCCCAATAATATACAGCGACAGCGCACAGTTTGTTACAGCGGCTTTGTTTACCGCTCCCTGGATATTGTTGGTTTTGGATACTTTATGCACTTTTTTCCAGTACAAACATTGCACTTCGTCGTCCATTTAAAGGGACTGCTTAGAGAATTGGTACAAATCCACTCAATAAGAACACATAGCCCTGTGTTTTATTCCGTAGAAAAAAAAAAGTAGGGGTTAAAGGCTGGTAAGAGTGACCTCTGACCCATGGTTAAGGCTTAATAGGGAACTAAACTCCTCTCATTCAACATGAACTATTATGTATCCTGCTAGCATTAGTAAATAGATAGGAAGGTATATTAATATATTCACTTGTTTTAACCTTTTTTTTTATTTCTTCAGTTGCTTCCTGGTTTCTGGCCTAGGCCAAATTCATGTCATACATCCCAGGAGTCTTCAGGAGGGGAGGAGGGGCTTTCCCAGCCACCCAACACACCCTTCTGCCTGAGCTAAGGGCAGAGGGATTCCAGAATGTAAATACTACATGAATCATCTGCCCTTACTCAAGAGGAAGAAAGATGGTAAGGACTGTCCCAGTTACAGACCATTTACCTGTATAGAGTACATGGATGATCTCGGCACCCAGGGATCACACAAATCTTTTTTTTTAAATATACAGTTTAATGAATACAAAAGGATATATAATATTCACATTACACATAAAAAAAATACAGTAAAGAATAAAATTATAGTTACAGCCCCTCTTTCCTCATTAAAACCCTAATTGAGGCTCCACTTGATTCTGCCCTTACTCAAGATGGTGGGATCTAGAATGCTGGGGTGGGGGGGGGGGAATTATGTTTTTGGGTTGATTTCTAAACAAAACAAAGCATGGATACCTGGATGGGTAGGAGAGTTTACTGTGAATATCAAAAATGAATTTAAAGTGGTTCTAAAGCCTGAGGCCTCATACACACGGGCGTATGGGGAAAAAAAAAAATAAGCAAACCGTCGGGGCGACGTCAGGGAAAAATCGGCTTTTTGCATCGGCGTTAATGTGCGTTAGTAAGCATAGGCGTTTTTTTTTTTTAAAAATCCTCTGCTATTTTTAACCTGAAAACGTCGGTACGGCATTAGTTAGCGTTTTGCCGGCTTAGTGTCAAAAACGCCAAACAGCCTTGGAACGCGCGGGTCCCGCGTTCTATTAACAGCTCACTAACGCCGACGCCCCCTACAGCTCAAAAACGTTAGTGTTTTTAAGGGGCCATTGGAGAGCTGGAAAAAACGCCAGTGTGTATGAGGCCTAAAGGTTTTTTTAACTTAACGCACAGATTGAGCGCTGCTGTCAATCAGCTCCAGTGACGAGGAAGCAGGTGGGGCTCAGGAATGAGCACGCGTGAGTGCCCCCATGGGAAGCGGCTTCCTGTGTTGGACACTGGACAGAATGGAGGAGCCAGGAGCGCTGGTGGGGGACCCGAGAAGAGCACAGAGCAGGTAAGTATAGAGATGTTTGTTGTCTTTTTTTTTTTTTTTTCCCTAAAATCGCTTTAATAGCATTTTCGGTTTGTGGTGCTCAGATACAGTTTTCCGCCCCATATCAGTTTTACTGCTACAGTGTGGCAGCTGTGAGCTGGATCACTTATATATTCACTATCCGGCTCTTCTGCCGGCGGCTCGCTCCCGCTATGGGCTAGAGCTGCACGATTAATCGCAAAAGAATCGCAATCTCGATTCACCCTCCCTGCGATCTCCATCCCTCATTACCACGATTCTAAGTGCAGTCATAATGGAGACAGAGACACTAGAAAAAACGGTCAGCTCAGGAGGAGATAAGAAGCTTCACACTGGGACAGTGGCTGCACTGGGCGATCCGACTTGCGGGGCGACTTGCAAGCGACTTCTGTAATAATAGCAGTCAATGTAAGTCGTCTGAAGTCTCCCCAGGAACCTTTTTCTAAGTCGGAGCGACTTGAGTCTCTCCTATCTGGGCAGCCTGCCAAGTCTGAGATCATTGCTGATAAAAGAAGCAAAGAGATACATTGTTTCTACTTATCAAAGGAATGAACTCCGGTGTATAGAATGAGCTCAGTTTAAAGCGGTTGTCTACCCTTTTTTTGTACTTTTACCTACAGGTAAGCCTAGAATAAGGCTTACCTGTAGGTAAAATGAATATCTTCTAAACCTGCATGGTTTAGAAGATATTCCCTTTCTAATATAATGTATCGTTGCGGCGCATGCGCCGTGTATGTTCCGGCGCATGCGCCGTATATGTCCCAGAAAAAGCCGGCATTAGTTCCGGACCCTGCCGGAAAAAACGAGTCCGCGCGCATGCGCGGAAGTGACGTCTCGCAGCTCCGGCCAGTCACAGCGCCGGAGCCGCGTACCCGGAAGCAAGATCCGGGTGAAGATGTCCGCTCTCACGGAGGGGACCGAGCGGCTCGGTCGGATCTTCGTTTCAAGGTGAGTATTTCATAATGAGCTAGTATGTGGTGCATACTAGCTCATTATGCTATTGTCTTGCAGGTTTTTATTTATTTATTTTTTTGAGTAGACAACCACTTTAACCATTTAAAGACTAAAACTTTTCTGACATTTGTTGCTTACAAGTAAAAATCCAGTATTTTCTGCTAGAAAATTACTTAGAACCCCACAAACATTAAATATATTTTTTTTAGCAGAGACCGTAGAGCATAAAATGGTGATTGTTACAATATTTTATGTCGGTGTTCGTGCAGCGGTCTTTCAAGCGCAATTTAAAAAAAAAAAAAAAAAAAAAACTTTAATGAATTTAAAAGAAAACAAAACAATAAAGTTAGCCCTGGGTACCACAGGCTTGACGTCCGCCGGCACCCGCCGATCATCCAGCAGAGAGGCAGAGCGGCAGTCTACCTATGTAAACCATGCAGATTGCCTTTCTGACAGGAGGGATGGCATTAATCTAAACTGTATCTAAGATGCAGGTTAGTTCTGCTCTCCGTGGCGTGCCAATGGGTCACTAGCAGGAGTGGCGCATGTATGTGTGGTTTTGGGGAGTAGAGTATGCCAAGTAGGGGGTTATCAGTAGCCACCAGTGCAGGGTGTAGAAAAGGATGACGAATGGAGAAAGCATGTGTTTGGGGGGGGGGGGTAATAGGGAGTAAACCTAGGTCAGTAGGAAAAGGGGGGGGGCAGACTGGTGGGTGTGCAGGTAAATGGGTAGGAAGCACCTACTCTGGACACGTGATGGGTGGTAAGGGAGGATCAGGCAAGGTGCACCCCGAAAGGAGCTATTTTTATTCTTCTATAAATTATTATTCCATTTGGTAGAACAAAGTCTCTTGAACCATGGAGTCTGTACCCTACAGAGAGCTAGTTAGACTCTCTCTGCTCCGACCTACCTCTGAGCACCATCCCTTGTCTCTGCCCCATATCCACCATAGTACATTTTGTGGTGTTTAGTAAATGTGTACAGAATTGGTTAATGATAATAGAACCCCCCCCTTCCCGCAACAACAGATCCCCAAGCAAGAAGAGACCCTCCCCGCAGCAACAGACCCCCCCCCCCCATCAGCAACAATAGATCTGCCCTGGCAACGATAGATCCCCAACTGTCTTGAAAATCTATATTGTGCAAGCAAATATCTACACTGTTCCACCCACTCTGGTCTCAAATTACACTCAGCTCCCTGCTGTATGCTATTCAGTAGGTAACATCAGATCTCTGCTCTCTGCCTGCTGGAGATGAGAAAAGGCTTTTGATCTGTGTGTTTTAGGAGGCTGTAGAGGAGAAATGCTGCAGATAAACAGGTATAACTTATTTAGGAGGATTTGCTTTCTCTCTGGGCATCCCCTGAGGCCTGTCACTGCACTGGATATATGGGGGTATATGGAAGGGTGTACAACCACGTTAAGAGGCTGCCATTTGCTCCTCCTGAGCTTAGTCAGTACATACAGCATATAGCCACTAGACGGTGCTGTGCTCTTTGCTTAGCGTCCATTCTCCTGGAGGCGGCAGTTATACCCAGTAGAAGACTGACAGTGGTCCTCAATGGATTACTACAGAGAAAAGGATTTTTTACCAAACACATAAAATTCATTTCTTTAGGTAATTGCACGGATTCCCAGTTTTATCCGGCTGTGGCACAGGCGGAGTCGTGAGTGAAAGACCCTCTCCTGTCATATATAGTCTTCACCCCCCCACACCTCCTCTCCAGTGGCGGCTGGTCACCTGCAGTAAATGGAAGATATACAGTTCATAGCTGATAATCCTCAGTGATGACATGAAGGGAGGATAATGGACCCGAAGCTGCGGACCTCCAACTGACTCCCGCTATAGTGAGGACATCAAGCAGCTCTCTGTACTCAGCATGTGACACATCCCGCCCGTCCTTGTGACAGACGTAGCCGATAAACGCACATTACACCGTCTTCTGTGTTACTTGTTTATCTTCCTGCAATCATGGAAATTGTGCGATCGTCATTGCCATCGGAGTCGGAATACATTTTTTTATTTATTTTTTATTTAAAGGTTGAACTGTATAGGTGAGGGTCTCTCTTCGTCTTGTGTAACTGCAAAACATGTACAGTACCTCACAAAAGTAAGTACACCCCTCACATTTTTGTAAATATTTTATTCTATCTTTTCATGTGACATCACTGAAGGAATGACACTTTGCTACAATGTAAAGTAGTGAGTGTACAGCTTGTATAACAGTGTAAATTTGCTGCCCCCTCAAAATAACTCAACACACAGCCATTAATGTCTAAACCGCTGGCAACAAAAGTGAGTACACCCCTAAGTGAAAATGTTCAAATTGGGCCCAAAGTGTCAATATTTTGTGTGGCCACCATTATTTTCCAGCACTGCATTAACCCTCTTGGGCATGGAGTTCACCAGAGCTTCACAGGTTGCCAATGGAGTCCTCTTCCCCTCCTCCATGATGACATCACAGAGCTGGTGGATGTTAGAGACCTTGCACTCCTTCACCTTCCATTTGAGGAGGCCCCACAGATGCTCAATAGGGTTTAGGTCTGGAGATGCTTGGCCAGTCCATCACCTTTACCATCAGCTTCTTTAGCGAGGCAGTGGTTGTCTTGGAGGTGTGTTTGGGGTCGTTATGTTGGAATACTGCCCTGCGGCCCAGTCTCTGAAGGGAGGGGTGATGCTCTGCTTCAGTATGTCACAGTCCATGTTGGCATTCATGGTTCCCTCAATAAACTGCAGCTCCCCAGTGCCGGCAGCACTCATGCAGCCCCAGACCATGACACTCCCACCACCATGCTTGACTGTAGGCAAGACACACTTGTCTTTGTACTCCTCACCTGGTTGCCGCCACACACGCTTGACACCATCTGAACCAAATAAGTTTATCTTGGTCTCATCAGACCACAGGACATGGATCCAGTAATCCATGTCCTTAGTCTGCTTGTCTTCAGCAAACTGTTTGCAGGCTTTCTTGTGCATCATCTTTAGAAGAGGCGTCCTTCTGGGACGACTAATTTGATGCAGTGTGCGGCTTATGGTCTGAGCACCTACAGGCTGACCCCCCACCCCTTCAACCTCTGCAGCAATGCTGGCAGCACTCATACATCTATTTCCCAAAGACAACCTCTGGATATGACACTGAGCACTGCATTCAACTTCTTTGGTCAACCATGGCAAGGTTTGTTCTGAGTGGAACCTGTCCTGTTAAACCGCTGTATGGTCCTTGCCACCGTGCTTCAGCTCAGTTTCATGGTCTTTGCAATCTTCTTATAGCCTAGGCCATCTTTATGGAGAGCAACAATTCTTATTTTCAGATCCTCAGAGAGTTCTTTGCCCTGAAGTGCCATGTTGAACTTCCAGTGACCAGTATGAGAGAGTGAGAGCGATAACCCCAAATTTAACACACCTGCTCCCCATTCACACCTAAGACCTTGTAACACTAACGAGTCACATGACACCGGGGAGGGAAAATGGCTAACTGGGCCCAATTTGGACATTTTCACTTATGGGATGTACTCACTTTTGTTGCCAGCGGTTTAGACATTAATGGCTGTGTGTTGAGTTATTTTGAGGGGACAGCAAATTTACACTGTTGTACAAGCTGTACACTCACTACTTTACATTGTAGCAAAGTGTAATTTCTTCAGTGTTGTCATATGAAAAGATAGAATAAAATGTATACAAACATGTGAGGGGTGTACTAACTTTTGAGAGGTACTGTAGTTCTGACATATACCGTAGTGCTGTACAGAGAACACTGAGCCAGTCACATCAGTCTCTGCACCAGAAGAGCTTACACTCT
>BLSH010250340.1:212237-230227 GCA_018402905.1 Glandirana rugosa
GAGGTCAGAGACGAGTGTCGAGAGAGGTCAGAGACGAGTGTCGAGAGAGGTCAGAGAGGAGTGTCGAGAGAGGTCAGAGAGGAGTGTCGAGAGAGGTACTGGAGAGAGCTGTGAGCAGAGACTGGAGAGAGCTGTGAGCAGAGACTGGAGAGAGCTGTGAGCAGAGACTGGAGAGAGCTGTGAGCAGAGACTGGAGAGAGCTGTGAGCGGAGACTGGAGAGAGCTGTGAGCGGAGACTGGAGAGAGCTGTGAGCGGAGACTGGAGAGAGCTATGAGCAGAGACAGGAGAGAGCTATGAGCAGAGACGGGAGAGAGCTGTGAGCAGAGACGGGAGAGAGCTGTGAGCAGAGACTGGAGAGAGCTGTGAGCAGAGACTGGAGAGAGCTGTGAGCGGAGACTGGAGAGAGCTATGAGCAGAGACGGGAGAGAGCTATGAGCAGAGACTGGAGAGAGCTGTGAGGAGAGACTGGAGAGAGCTGTGAGGAGAGACTGGAGAGAGCTGTGAGGAGAGACTGAAGAGAGCTGTGAGCAAAAATGGGATAGAGCTATGAGCGGAGACTGGAGAGAGCTGTGAGCAGAGACTGGAGAGAGCTGTGAGCGGAGACTGGAGAGAGCTGTGAGCGGAGACTGGAGAGAGCTGTGAGCGGAGACTGGAGAGAGCTGTGAGCAGAGACTGGAGAGAGCTGTGAGCGGAGACTGGAGAGAGCTATGAGCAGAGACGGGAGAGAGCTATGAGCAGAGACTGGAGAGAGCTGTGAGGAGAGACTGGAGAGAGCTGTGAGGAGAGACTGGAGAGAGCTGTGAGGAGAGACTGGAGAGAGCTGTGAGCAGAGACTGGAGAGAGCTGTGAGCAGAGACTGGAGAGAGCTGTGAGCAGAGACGGGAGAGAGCTGTGAGCAGAGACGGGAGAGAGCTGTGAGCGGAGACGGGAGAGAGCTGTGAGCGGAGACGGGAGAGAGCCAGAGAGAGAGGCCGCCAGCTCTAAAAAATGATACCGGGATATAGCCTGCAGGTGCAGGCTATTTCCCAGTAGAGCCGCTCAAACCCGACTGCCGCCTATTTACAGCGCTGGTCAGGAAGTGGTTAAGGGAGATCTTTAGTCCCAGCATAAACGTGCATCACCATTGCAATAACAGCACAAACAATCGTTATTACTGACATTCCAATATGATTACTTTTAAAAAAATCTCCTTTCATGCTGTGTGCGCTGCCTGTCTGTGTCTTTCCACAACTTCGCAGATTCCCTGCATGTTTTGCAGCTTCTCTTACATTTCTAAGGACTACATATCCCATGGTACCTTGCTGCATGCAAGCTGTGATTTCTGTACTGACTCCGCCTCCTGAAACTCCTCCTCGCAGAAGTCAGGCTCTGTGAAGTGTGTGATACAGCAGTGCCTACTCACGGGGCGTAGTGCCTACGTGAATTCAAGGAAGTAAATATTTGGGATCTTCACAAAGTAAGATTACAACCTTCAAGATGTGATACAATGTGGAAATGAATAGATTATTATACATATTGACCATAGATACAGTCTAAGGGATACAACCAAGATCCTTAAATATTGACCAGATTATCTTTTTTGGTGGTAATGAGTCCAGGAAAGGTCCAGGTAGCTGTGGCTCATTCCACTAGAGAGGTGCTAGCACATCTTAGGCCTGTTTCATAAGTTTGGAAGGCAACCACTTAGTCATCAGCCTTTCTCAACCCTTTTACCCAAGGGCAGGGGTCTCCAAACTTTTCTAAACAAAGGGCCAGTTTTCTGCTCTTTAGATTTTATGGGGTCCATTGGGAGTAGAAAATGTCCTGGGGTCCTGTGGGAATAAACAATGCCTTATTGGTGTCAATGGAAGGAATTGTGCCCCATTGCTGGTATCAATGAAAGGAATTGTTCCCCATTGTTGGTATCAATGGAAGGAATTGTGCCTCATTGTTTGTATCAATGAAATGAATTGTTCCCCATTGTTGGTATCAGTGGAAGGAATTGTGCCCCATTGTTTGTATCAATGGAAGGAATTGTTCCCCATTGTTGGTATCAGTGGAAGGAATTGTGCCCCATTGTTGATATCAATGGAAGGAATTGTGCCCCATTGCTGGTATCAATGAAATGAATTGTTCCCCATTGTTGGTATCAGTGGAAGGAATTGTGCCCCATTGTTTGTATCAATGGAAGGAATTGTTCCCCATTGTTTGTATCAATGGAAGGAATTGTGCCCCATTGCTGGTATCAATGAAAGGAATTGTTCCCCATTGTTGGTGTCAATGGAAGGAATTGTTCCCCCTTGTTTGTATCAATGGAAGGAATTGTTCCCCATTGTTGGTATCAATGAAAGGAATTGTTCCCCATTGTTGGTATCAATGAAAGGAATTGTTCCCCATTGTTTGTATCAATGGAAGGAATTGTTCCCCATTGTTGGTATCAATGGAAGGAATTGTGCCCCATTGTTGATAGCAATGATAGGAATTGTGCACCATTGCTGGCATCAATGGAAGAAATTGTGCCCCATTGTTGGTATCAATGGAAGGAATTGTGCCCCATTGCTGGTATCAATGGAAGGAATTGTGCCCCATTGCTGGTATCAATGGAAGGAATTGTGCCCCATTGCTGGTATCAATGGAAGGAATTGTGCCCCATTGCTGGTATCAATGGAAAGAATTGTGCCCCATTGTTGGTATCAATGATAGGAATTGAGCCCCATTGTTGGTATCCATTGAAGGAATTGTGTCCCATTGCTGGTATCAATGGAAGGAATTGTGCCCCATTGTTGGTATCAATGGAAGGAATTGTGCCCCATCGTTGGTATCAATGATAGGAATTGAGCCCCTTTGTTGGTATCAATGGAAGGAATTGTGTCCCATTGCTGGTATCAATGGAAGGAATTGAGCCCCATTGTTGGTATCAATGCAAGTAATTGTGCCCTATTGTTGGTATCAATGGAAGGAATTGTACCCTTTTGATGGTGTCAGTGGATGGAATAATGCTCCAAGCCAGAATAAAGGCATTTTCAGGTCTCAGGGACCCCTTAGTGAGATTAGTCCATCAGGATCATTGAGAAAATCCTCCTTGCATTGTTGCTGGTAAGTGAGAAGAATATCTCCATTAGCCTTGGCTCACACCAGTGCGGCTTTGCAGTTGCATGACTCTACTGCCTCTACTCGGAGAACTGAGCAATCACATGAATGCAGACGCGCTCGGTTTTCAGTCTTTTCTGTCAGTCACCCCTCTCTGCTCTGCCCCTCCAGCGCTCACTGGAGCACCGGGCAGGAGAGGGAGCAGAAGCGGCCAATTAAGGCTCTCAGCGGCATGCTGAGAGATTTGGGCAGCTGCCAACTTGGGCATCTGGGTGGATCCCGACATTGTCGGATCCTTCAAGAGCCTGGAGCAGCTCTGTGACTTCAGCTGACAGTGGGCTATAGCCCCTGCTGTTGGCTGATTCTGGGTCACAGAAGAAGTAAGTGTACTTTAGTGAGCAAAACAAAGCTTTGGCCAAGCTTCTCTTTTAAAGAGGAGCTTCAGCCGCTGTTCTTTGAGGCTCTGCCACCCCTCCTGTGCTGCCAGCAGATATGGCGAAGGGCCGTGCCCAGCCGCCAGGTCCTTGCAGAGCTCTTTGACACAAATGACCGCGCTCAGGATGTTTTTTGTGGGGGAAGTTTGTGGCTTTCCATGTTGCCCGTCTTTTTCAGGACCCGCAACCCAATCGCAGAATGTAGGGGGGGAGGGGGCATAGAAGTCGTTCCCGCCTAGGCGATAAAATGCAGAAGTGTTGCTTTGTAACCGGACTTTTCCATTGAAGTAGGAGGTCGGCTTTCAATACAATCAACATTTTACCTCCATTCTTCATGTTGGGGGGGGGGGGTGGGTAGCCGCGAATATCCAGGGGCGGCAGCTGACACCCCCGCCATCCCTGCGTCTACCCCCCACATTCGCTGAAAATCATTGCGAAGGCTTCAATTTCCTCTTCATTTGGGTTGAAACGGCCTTGCAATTATTTTAAATATTGGCAGTACAGCACATCTATGTGTAATGTATTATTTTCCAGAACGCGGATAATAAATTCAATCATCTGGAAAGCTTGCAGCAGTAGAATGTTTTCCTGTATACGCGGCGGGTAATATCGCCTACCCAGACATGGTTATATGAAGTTGGATTACATTCAATTGATTGCTCGCACCCCAAGGAGCGAACGCTCCTGATTTATAGGCGCAATATGATACTTGTGCACACAGCACATTTGGATCATTCTATCCTCATCCCCCGGGGGGCGCCCTCCATTACCTGCCAGTAAATGCGCCTGTTGGCAGCACAGATATAAAAAGAAAAGGGCCTGCTGCTTTATTAAAGGATGAAGAGAATGAAACTTTAAAGAAGCTCTCCGCGTCCGTGTCTGCGCCCCCCCGCCACGCCGGTGATCCGCTGCAGCTACATAAACATAAGGAAGGAATTAACTACTTGAGCCCCGGAACTTTTTACCCCCCCTTCATGACCAGGCCATTTTTTGCGATACGGCACTGCGTTACTTTAACCACTTCCCGACCGCCTCGCGTACATTTACTGCTGCAGCGTGGCGCTGTCCTGCGGCTCGCTAGCGGGCAGGGGCACGCCCTAGTGTCCGCGGCACTCTGCAGCAGTGTGGCCGCGGGTCCGGCCGATTTGATGTCCGCCAGCTACCCGCGATTGCCTGGCAGAGAAGAAAACCGAAGAACCGACTATGTAAACACGGCGGTGCCCCGCTCTGTCAGGCGGCATGTAAAACCGGTAGAGTTAGAAGTGACATATGTCATGCGATGCATGGTAACAAACACAAATATAGAGTAATGTCTACTATAATACAACACTGGGATTGAATACGAGTTGGCATAGGCATCATTTTACCTAGGCGCAGGCTCAAACAGGTCCAGGGACTATGAAGCCAGCCCATAGGGCTAACCCCCCACGGCGGACATGGGGTTCACCGAGAGCAGAAAAGTTATTTTCTATAACAGAGATATAATTGCCATATATAATGGCAATCCTGCATCGCATGACATATGTTACTGTTATTGCTTTGCAGGGAGAAGAAGCAGCCGGATCGCTGATCTGTGTACAGAACCCTGTGTTGTATGTAAACACAGGACTCTGTGCTGTGATTGGCTACAGCAAGTCTCAGCCAAAAGTCATTGGCTGGGACCTGCTGACCAAACCCTGCTGTAGCAGGTGACAGCGCGGGTTAGCAGCCAGAACGGGCTGCATGACATACATATATTATATACCATCCAGCCTGCCCATGCCGCCCTGCCGCAGTGAATATACTGTGGGCGCGCGGCAATCGTTTAGGCTTGCCTTACACAGTTACACTATACTGCAAAAGTATTGGGGCACCCCTACAAATCATTGGATGCAGGTGTATAGAATGAAGCACCTAGGCATGCAGACGGCTTCTACAAACATTTGTGAAAGAATGGGTCGCTCTCAGGAGCTCAGTGAATTCAAGCGTGGTACCGTGGTAGGTCGCCACCTTTGCAATAAGTGCATCCATGAAATGTCCTTGCTACTAAATATTCCACGGTCAGCTGTTAGTGGTATTATAAGAAAGTGGGAACACAAACTCAGCCACGGAGTGGTAGGCCACATAATATGATAGATGGCTACGGACCTCCAAACTTTGTGTGGCCTTCAGATTAGCACAACATCAGTGCATAGAGCGCTTCATGGAATGGGTTTCCATGGCTGAGAAGCTGCATCCAAGCATTGCATCGCCAATGAAAAGTGTTGGATGCAGTGGTGTAAAGCACGCCGCCACTGGACTTTAAGGCACTGATGTTCTCTGGAGTAACGAATCGCGCTTCTCTGGCTGGCAATCCGATGGACATGTCTGGGTTTGGCGGTTGCCTGACTGCCTTGTGCCAAGTGTAAAGTTTGCTGGAGGGGGGATTATGGTGTGGGGTTGTTTTTTAGGGGTTGGGCTTGCCACCTTCCTTCCAGTGAAGGGAACTCTTAAGGTGTCAGCACACCAAGACATTTTGGATAACTTTCAACTCACAAACTCCAGCAATAAACCATCCCACGCAGAGGTGTAATTAGAACCTTCAGGGCCCCGGGTGCAAGAAATTTTGAAGGGCCCCCCTGACCCCTAGCCAGGGCCCTCCCCTCTTCCCACCATCCTGGGGCCCTTTATTCCTATCGCGGGTCCCTGTATTACGGTACCGCAGCGGGGCCCTTTCACAAGTTTTGCAGCGGGGCCCCCTTTCTGCCATCTTCGGGCCTCCCCATGGTGGTGAAATGCCAGGGCCCGGTCACAATTGCAACCTTTGCAATTCAGATTGTTCCCTCACTGCTGTCAGTAGTTTTTAATTTGTATTATAATTTTTTAACCATTTCATTTTATTTCTTTTACAATTTAATTTTTATTATTTTTTACAATTTTTTTTTGTAAGAGCCCTGTTGGGGGGCTTTGATGAGATATCAGGGGATCTAAAGACACCTCAGCCCTCAATCTCCATCTGTGTGACCTCAGCTGCACAGAATGAATGGACAGGAATAGTTGTGCACCGAGCCTCCCATTCATTCAGAAACGGAAGTATAGTAAAAAACAGTTTACTATGCTTCAGTTATGAATGAACCAATTGGTACCAATCACTGACTCTGTCCATTCAGATAAGGAAGGAGCCGGTAAATGACAAATTTACCAACCCGTTCCCATCTCTCCATCATGACGCATCTTCTACAGGAGGGGGAAGACAGCAGCTCTGTGGGGTGGCAGGGAAGCACCCAGGGACCCTGGGAACAGCAGAAAACAAGTAAACTGGATAGGAGGGGCGGCGGGGGCACCATATAGAGCAGTGATATGCAATTAGCGGACCTCCAGATGTTGCAAAACTACAAATCCCATGAGGCATAGCAAGACTCTGACAGCCACAAGCATGACACCAGAGGCAGAGGCATGATGGGACTTGTAGTTTTGCAACAGCTGGAGGTCCGCTAATTGCATATCTCTGATATAGAGGAACCAATATCCTGCATTAGGAGGAAAATAGAGGAGATTGGTTCCTCTAAATGCCGCCCCCGCCATCCCTCCTATCCAGGTGTACAAGGGAGGCACACGGGCCCATTGGAGCATGGGGCTCGATTGCAATTGCAACCCCTGCAGCCCCTGTAGATACGCCCCTGATCACACGTAGATATGGGATTTATGCGGAGATGCAGCCCAGATGTGTTTGCTCAGATCTATTTTTGTAGAAGTGTCTATAGAAGCTCATTTGGGTAGTTTGAAGGGATCACCTGTTACCTCTCTTATAATTTCTCTGAAACAAGAAGTCAAAACACTTGGCGCGGCCCGGGTCTGAATCCAAGAACGTTGGACGTGTGTGACAGTTTGGTAGACAGGAAAATCCCCGCTGCGTTCATCAAATGTTAGAGGTGCGCTCAGGAAGATGCGAGCTGTGTGTAGAAACATCCTGCATAATCATCCGCACTGTCAGGTTAGCGGAGCAGATGATCTGTTTACTGAATTCATTTTATTAATATATTCCAAATCCTGCGCTTCGTTCAAATAACCGCCGTTGATAGATTACCCCCCGCAGCTGTGGGCATCTCATTTTCATCAGGACCGGTTCCTGCTTACATTAGCAGGCTGACAACCTCAACCGCCATCCCTCGTCCTTCCGCGCACATCTTGTATCTTCTGAATATCCGTGTCGTAGTCACTTCTGTGTTGGAAGCGGTAATGTCCCGTCTTTAAAACAGCAATTTGGTTTTTAACGAAAGTGATGTCACTGCTCTACAAAGATGAACAAAAATCCATCCATGGTACAATAACTTTAAACTTCTTCTGGGGGGTGCATTGGCTAACGGTGATACCGTGGAATCCAAGGCACACAAGTGGTCAGCACACCCAAAAGTGTAGACCTCAAATCTTTACTGAGGTGTCAATTGTAATAACAGGGCATAGAAAACATCAAAACCACCAATGGTTTGGAGACCCTATGGCAGCCTTTCTTAACCTTTTCAACACAAAGGAACCCTTGAAATAACTTTCCGGTCTCAGGGAACCCCAGCTAGAAGTTGTTCTATCTACAACTCATGGTTACATTGGTGGTCAGTGGGAAGAATGCTCCTTACATTGGTGATCAGTGGGAAGAATGTCCCTTACATTGGTGATCAGTGGGACGAATGCTCCTTACATTGGTGGTCAGTGGGAAGAATGCTCCTTACATTGGTGGTCAGTGGGAAGAATGCTCCTTACATTGGTGATCAGTGGGACGAATGCCCCTTACATTGGTGATCAGTGGGAAGAATGCCCCTTACATTGGTGATCAGTGGGAAGAATGTCCCTTACATTGGTGGTCAGTGGGAAGAATGCTCCTTACATTGGTGATCAGTGGGAAGAATGTCCCTTACATTGGTGATCAGTGGGAAGAATGTCCCTTACATTGGTGATCAGTGGGAAGAATGTCCCTTACATTGGCGGTCAGTGGGAAGAATGCTCCTTACATTGGCGATCAGTGGAAAGAATGTCCCTTACATTGGTGGTCAGTGGGAAGAATGTTCCTTACATTGGTGATCAGTGGGAAGAATGCTCCTTACATTGGTGATCAGTGGGAAGAATGCCCCTTACATTGGTGATCAGTGGGAAGAATGTCCCTTACATTGGTGGTCAGTGGGAAGAATGCTTCTTACATTGGCGGTCAGTGGGAAGAATGCTCCTTACATTGGCGACCAGTGGAAAGAATGTCCCTTACATTGGTGGTCAGTGGGAAGAATGCTCCTTACATTGGTGATCAGTGGGAAGAATGTTCCTTACATTGGCGGTCAGTGGGAAGAATGCCCCTTACATTGGTGATCAGTGGGAAGAATGCCCCTTACATTGGTGATCAGTGGGAAGAATGCCCCTTACATTGGTGGTCAGTGGGAAGAATGCTCCTTACATTGGTGATCAGTTACATTGGTGATCAGTGGGAAGAATACCCCTTACATTGGTGATCAGTGGGAAGAATGCCCCTTACATTGGTGATCAGTGGGAAGAATGCTCCTTACATTGGTTATCAGTGGGAAGAATGCTCCTTACATTGGTGATCAGTGGGAAGAATGCTCCTTACATTGGCGATCAGTGGAAAGAATGTCCCTTACATTGGTGGTCAGTGGGAAGAATGCTTCTTACATTGGCGGTCAGTGGGAACAATGCTCCTTACATTGGCGACCAGTGGAAAGAATGTCCCTTACATTGGTGGTCAGTGGGAAGAATGCTCCTTACATTGGTTATCAGTGGGAAGAATGTTCCTTACATTGGCGGTCAGTGGGAAGAATGTCCCTTACATTGGCGATCAGTGGAAAGAATGTCCCTTACATTGGTGGTCAGTGGGAAGAATGTTCCTTACATTGGTGATCAGTGGGAAGAATGTCCCTTACATTGGCGGTCAGTGGAAAGAATGTCCCTTACATTGGTGGTCAGTGGGAAGAATGTCCCTTACATTGGTGATCAGTGGGAAGAATGCTCCTTACATTGGTGATCAGTGGGAAGAATGTCCCTTACATTGGTGATCAGTGGGAAGAATGTCCCTTACATTGGCGATCAGTGGAAAGAATGTCCCTTACATTGGCGATCAGTGGAAAGAATGTCCCTTACATTGGTGGTCAGTGGGAAGAATGTTCCTTACATTGGTGATCAGTGGGAAGAATGTCCCTTACATTGGCGGTCAGTGGAAAGAATGTCCCTTACATTGGTGGTCAGTGGGAAGAATGTCCCTTACATTGGTGATCAGTGGGAAGAATGCTCCTTACATTGGTGATCAGTGGGAAGAATGTCCCTTACATTGGTGATCAGTGGGAAGAATGCTCCTTACATTGGTGATCAGTGGGAAGAATGTTCCTAACATTGGTGATCAGTGGGAAGAATGCTCCTTACATTGGTGATCAGTGGGAAGAATGTCCCTTACATTGGTGGTCAGTGGGAAGAATGCTCCTTACATTGGTGATCAGTGGGTAGAATACTCCTTGCACTTATGGTCATTGGGAAGAATTATCCCCTTACAGATGGTGTCAGTGGGAATTTATCTGAGACACAGAATTTGCTCATTGCTGAAGGAACCCCTAGCAACCTCATGGAGGAACCCTAGGCTTCCATGAAACCCTGGTTGAAAAACCCTGCATTATGGCCTCATTTCTTGTCTGTCAGCTTGAGAAAGTAGGCTACAGGGTCACTAAAACTTTGGTGATTTTGATGTCTTCTATGTGCTAAATGTGCTGTTCGTGCAATTAAGTTTTGAGGTCTTCACTCACTGTATGTGCCGGCCATTTTGTGTCTTGCTCTCCAAAAATGGTTTCTATTAACCATTTCTTGACCACGCTGTAGCCATCTTTCTTTATCCAGTCCATGGATGCCCTCCCAGAACCACACCCACCGCAAGCTCTGTGATCGCTGTGTTCTTTGGACACAGCTGATCACCAATCGGAGTAGTCGGCCAATTGCCGGTTAATCTCATTCCTCTCTTCGCACACTGTCACAGCATGAGAAGAGGAGAGCCGGTAACTGGCAATTGTAATGGAAACTTTTTCACTGATCATCCGTGCTCTGATTATCAGTGCAGCCCCAAAAGTGCCATTCAGTGTGCATCAGTGCAACACCAACATTGCCTCCTATAAGTGCCCATCAGTGCAGCCTTATCAGCACCCATCAGTGCAGCCTCATCAGTGCAACCCCAACAGTGCCAGTGTCGATTAGTGTAGCCTCATTAGTGCAACCCCATCAGTGCCAATCTGTGTCCATCAGTGCAGGTATATCAGCACCCATCGGTGCAGCCTCATCATCAGTGAAGGAGAAAAATTACTTCTTTGCAAAATTTTATAACAAACTTTTTTTTTCAAAATGTTTGGTCTTTCTTTGTTTGTTTAGCAAAAAAAAAAAAAAAAAAAGATCCCATTGGTGATTAATTCTCCCCAAAACAAAACTGTCTCAAAAAAATGATAAAAATGTAATTTATGTGCAATGTGGCACAACCGCGCAATTGTCATTCAAAATGTGACAGCGCTGAAAGCTAAAAATTGGCCTGGGCAGGAAGGGGGTGAAAGTGCCCGGTATTGAAAGTGTTAAAAAAAATGGCCTCTCTACTCTCTAGTTATTTCACAACTGCGCACACTTATTTAGAGATAAAATTTAACCTTGCAATTGTAGAAATTAGAAATGCTAAGGAAGACTTTTTAAATACACAGATACGTTAATTTTCATGGCAGCTAATTTATTACACAAAATGCCTACAAACAATAAATCTGTACAGATGTACACTTGGAAAACAAAAAAAGTGTTTTGAGGCTGAAGTTATAATCTGCTGATATTTTGCATTTCTGATTCCTCCTTTTCCCCATCAGCAACACGCTAATGTAATAAAACCTTTTGGGCTCATTTACACTGGTGGATAAGGGGCAGTAAAACCCCCCCGTTTGATCTGTGTTTTTACTGCCCTTACAAATGCTCCCCTCCAGTGGCTGGGGGTGTACACATGCCATGGCCCCTATGCTTCACTTTGCAGCCCCAGCAGGAATTATACCCCCCCTCGCTTTCATGAGACAGAGCACCCGCCAAGCCTGATCTATTTAAATGAATGGAGCCACATAACGGCATGCTAAGCAAGTAGTTGAGGTGTTTAAGGGATTAAAGCAGGTGGTAAGGAGTGTTCATGAATGTCCCTCACTGTCATTTGGCCCTAAATGGGTAAAGTGACTGTGGCTTTTTAATTACACCTTCCCTGTTGATGCCAATGCATTCTGTTAAAACTTTGCTGCACATTAGCTGAAATTCTGGCAAATGTCCCAAATGTATCCATAATTTTGCCAATGCAAAATCACCCAAGTTCTCTCCTTTTTAGTAGGCATCATTGGCAATCACATTGGTGCTTTTTGGCCACTTGATTTATTACCTCCATACTTGCTGCCTTCCATACCGCCTCCATAATTACTACCTTCCATACTTCCTGCCTTCCATACTTCCTGCCTTCAATACTGCCTTCAAACTTACTGCTTCTATACTTACTGTCTTCCATACTGCCTCCATACTGACTCCATACCGCCTCCATACTTATTGCCTTCCATACTGCCTCCATACTTACTGCCTTCCATACCACCTCTATACTTCCTGCTTCTATACTGCCTTCCATACTTCCTGCCTCCATACCTACTGTCTTCCATACTGCCTCCATACTTCCTGCTTGCATGCTGCCTCCATTCCGCCTCTATACTTCCTGCTTTTATACTGCCTTCCATACTTCCTGCCACCATACTGCCTCCATACTTACTGCCTTCCATACCACCTCTATACTTTCTGCCTTCCATACCGCCTCTATACTTCCTGCCACCATACTGCCTCCATACCTACTGTCTTCCATACTGCCTCCATACTTCCTGCTTGCATGCTGCCTCCATGCCGCCTCTATACTAACTACCTTCCATACCACCTCCGTACTTACTGCCTTCCATACTTACCGCCTCCATACTCCCTTCCATAAAACTTCCATACTGCCTCCTTACTTACTGCCTTCCTTACCACCTCCATACTTACTGCCTCCATACTGCCTTCAATACTGCATTCAATAATGCCTCCATACTTACTGCTTCCATACTGCCTGTGTTCCATACTGCCCTCCATACTTACTGCCTTCCATACCGCCTCTATACTTACTGCCTTCCATACTGTGTCCATACCTACTGCCTTCCATACCTACTACCTTCCATACTGCCTCCATACTTACTGCCTGCCATACTTACGGCATCCATACTGCCTCTATACTTCCTGCCTCCATACCTACTTCCTTCCATACTGCCTCCGTACCTATGGCCTTCCATACCTACTGCCTTCCATAATGCCTCCATACCACCTTCCATAGTGCCTCCATACCTACTGCCTTCCATACTTCCTCCCTACCGCCTTCCATAATGCCTCCATACCTACTACCTTCCATACTTGCTGCCCTACATACTGCATCCATAACTACTACCTTCCATAATGCCTCCATACTTACTGCATTCCATACTGCGTCCATACCTACCGCCTTCCATAATGCCTCCTTACCTACTGCCTTCCATACTGCGTCCATACCTAGTGCTTTCCATACTGCCTCCATACTTACTGATTTCCATGCTCCCTTCCATACTGCCTCCTGCTGGGTGAAGGGAACAGAAGAAGAGCAGTTTCTAGAGTTCTGCACGGCAGAGAATATCATCGGCGATTCCATTATAACTGCTTGACCGGAGTTCTGCTTATCATTGTCTGAGGCCCTTTGAAGAGTCGCAGGCTCTCGGCTGTCACAAACCCGCATTGGGCGTTTATCTTGCGAGATGGGATCCTTGTCTCAGCAGCCCCCTGGCAGTTATGTATTTTACACCTCCCGGTCCCACAGAAAATATATTATCAGCGTTGACCTTTTGGGTTCACAAATATAGGTCAGATTTTCTTTCCGCGCCACAGCTCTGACACTTTGATGCATGAGCTTATGGAAATTTCCCTCCGCGAATTGTCCCGCTCACCCTCGCACTCGACGCCCACCTGGAAATAAACGATGTTCCCTGACAGTTTGGGACCAAAAGTGTCTTCGTTGTTTGGATGGGCTTCGAGTTCTGAAATAGGACCGAGTCTCGGTGTATAAAAACAGGCTCACCTACTTCCTGCGGCCCCTGGGATCACATGATGGCTTCCGAAAATGGACCAGACATCTGCAAGATGATGCCAGGATGGCCCGTGAATGCCTCTTAGAAATAGGCTTTGAAGATTGCAGACTACTTTTAATGTTGTAGGAAACCCTCCGGGATATTGTACATTTGGTATAAACCTTTAGTAAATGAGGGTGCAACACCGGGGTCCAAGGACACCATCTTCATGGGATTTCTGTCATCTCCCTGTGTGTGTTATCTGACTTTTATAGCACAGCCCTGAAATGTCATCTTCATTTGTGCATGACTGTCTTGGGAGCATTAGAGTGTAAGCTCCTGACTGGCTCAGTGTTCTCTGTACAGCACTGCGGTATATGTCAGAGCTATATAACTGTATAATAATAATAGTGTGTGACTGTGGGGGAGGGGACATTAGAGTGTAAGCTCCTCTGGTGCAGAGACTGATGTGACTGGCTCAGTGTTCTCTGTACAGCACTGCGGTATATGTCAGAGCTATATACATGTATAATAATAATAGTGTGTGTCTGTGGGGGAGGGGACATTAGAGTGTAAGCTCCTCTGGTGCAGAGACTGATGTGACTGACTCAGTGATCTCTGTACAGCACTGCGGTATATGTCAGAGCTATATAAATGTATAATAATAATAGTGTGTGACTGTGGGGGAGGGGACATTAGAGTGTAAGCTCCTCTGATACAGAGACTGATGTGATTGGCTCAGTGTTCTCTGAACAACACTGCAGTATATGTCAGAACCATAAATGTATAATAATAATAATAGTATGTGACTTTGGGGGAGGGGACATTAGAGTGTAAGCTCCTCTGTACAGAGACTGATGTGAGTGGCTCAGTGATCTCTGTACAGCACTGCAGTATATGTCAGAGTTATATTAAGGACCAAGGCTTTTCTGGAACTTTTTGTGCACAAGTAAAAAATCTGTATTTTTTTTTTTTTTGCTTGAAAATTACTTGGAACCCACAAACATTTTATATATATATAATTGTGCTCATAAGTTTACATACCCTGGCACAAATTATAATTTCTTGGCCGTTTTTCAAAGAATGTGAATAACACAAAAACATTTCTTTCACTCATGGTTGGTGTTTGGCTGAAGCCATTTATTATCAATCAACTGTGTTTACTCTTTTTATATTATAATGACAACAGAAACTACCCAAATGACCCTGATCAAAAGTTTACATACCCTGGTGATTTTGGCCTGATAACATGCACACAAGTTGACACGAAGGGGTTTGAATGGTTATTAAAGGTAACCATCCTCACCTGTGATCTGTTTGCTTGTAATTGGTGTGTGCGTATAAAAGGTCAATGAGTTTCTGGACTCCTGACAGACCCTTGCATCTTTCATCCAGTGCTGCACTGACATTTCTGGATTCTGAGTCATGGGGAAAGCAAAAGAATTGTCAAAGGATTTGCGGGAAAATGTAGTTGAACTGTATAAAACAGGAAAGGGATATAAAAAGATATCCAAGGAATTGAGAATGCCGATCAGCAGTGTTCAAACTCTAATCAAGAAGTGGAAAATGAGGGGTTCTGTTGAAACCAAACCACGGCCAGGTAGGCCAACTAAAATTTCAGCCACAGCTGCCAGGAAAAATCCACAAATAACTTCAGGTGAAATACAGGACTCTCTGAAAACATGTGGTGTGGCTATTTTAAGATGCACAATAAGGAGACACTTGAAGAAAGATGGGCTGCATGGTCGAGTCGCCAGAAGAAAGCCATTACTACGCAAATGCCACAAAGTATCCGGCTTATAATACGCCAAACAGCACAGAGACCAGCCTCAAACTTTCTGGCACAGTCATTTGGAGTGATGAGACCAAAATTGAGCTTTTTGGCCACAACCATAAACGTTACATTTGGAGAGGAGTCAACAAGGCCTTTGATGAAATGTTCACCATTCCTACTGTGAAATACGAAGGAGGATCGCTGATGTTTTGGGGATGTGTGAGCTACAAAGGCACAAGAAATTTGGTCAAAATTGATGGCAAGATGAATGCAGTTATCAAAAAATACTGGAGGAACATTTGCATTCATCAGCCAGGAAGCTGCACATGGGACGGACTTGGACATTCCAACATGACAATGATCCAAAACACAAGGCCAAGTCAACCTGTCATTGGCTACAGCAGAATAAAGTGAAGGTTCTGGAGTGGCCATCTCAGTCTCCTGACCTCAATATCATTGAGCCACTCTGGGGAGATCTCAAACATGCAGTTCATGCAAGACAGCCCAAGAATTTCCAGGAACTGAGGAATGGGCAGCTTTACCATCTGAGAAGATAAAGAACCTCATCCACAAATGCCACAAAAGACTTCAAGCTGTCATTGATGTTAAAGGAGGACAATACACGGTATTAAGAACGGGGGTATGTAAACTTTTGATCAGAGTCATTTGAGTAGTTTCTGTTGTCATTATGATATAAAAAGATTAAACACAGTTGAAACGTTTTTGTGTTCTCATTCACATTCTCTGAAAAATGGCCAAGAACTCATAAATTCTGCCAGGGTATGTAAACTTATGAGCACAACTGAGTGTGTGTGTGTGTATATATATATATTTTAGCAGAGACCCTAGAGAATAAAATGGCGATTGTTAATCAATCTCAGACTAAGACAGGTCAACACATTTTTCCCTAATAAGTAGGTATAATTGTAACTACTAACCTCTATACCGAACATAATATATACGCTCGAATGGTATGCCTTGTGAGATATATACTTTACTGACTCGTACGACTTGCACACGTTACGTGCTAAACAAATAAAATTCTGCAATAGACAACACAACCCAATTCCACAAGATGTGGAGACCATGGTCCTTACTTAAGCTTTTTGAGGAATATGCTAATCTAATCCAATAGACTTAGGGTTATTTAACAACCCCCCCCCCTTTCTCCTAGGTACTATTTACTTCACCAAATGACAAATGACTTGTAGTCACCGCTACTAGGACCTTGCTACTGCTGATATGGATACAGCTACCTATATGACATATAGAGTTGAATGTATACATATGTATGCACCGAGAGTCACTACACCAAGTCCATACTTCATACACCTTATCCCAATTTCTCTTAATAAATTATATATGATGCACTAGATGGTTTTATTGGCGACAATATTATAATTATAATCTGGATTCCTTACCTATGTGTAACTCACGGCAAGTAACTTTTTTATAATTGAGCTAATCCATGAACGATTTTGTATTTATCGCCTTATACTACATACCTATGTCATGTTCATAAAGTAAAACTGTTAATTGTTCATGAACCATACATAATGTAATTTTCTTGTATGACATGTGAAACTTTTCAATAAATCTTTATTGAGTAAAAAAAATAAAAAAAAAAAATGGCGATTGTTGCAATCTTTTATGTGACAGTATTTGCGCAGCGCTTTTTCAAATATAGTTATTTTGAACAAAATAAACTTTAATGAGTTTTAATGAAAAAAAAAAACCAATATATATAACCCAATGTTTTGGTAAAATATAAAAGATGTTATGCCAAGTAAATGGGTACCTAATATGTCTCACTTTATCGTACACGCTCGTGGAATGGCGACAAACTAAGATACTTAAAAATCTCCATAGGCAACGCTTTAAAACTTTTTACAAGTTACCTGTTTAGCGTTAGAAGAGGTCTAGTGCTAGAATTATTGCTCTCACTCTTAACATCCGTGATACCTCATGTATGGTGCAAACACGCTTTACATATGTGTGCACGACTTATGTATGCGTTCGCTTCTGCGTGCGAGCAGGGAGGGATGGGAACACTTTAATTTTTTTTTTCTTTTTTTTTTTTTTTTTAAACTGTCCCTTTTATTTATTTATTTTTATCACTGAACTCTACATTATATATTACTGACCCCTACACTCTGCATTACGTATTATTGACTCCTGCAGTACTTATTACTGACCCCTGCACTCTGCATTACTTATTACTGACCCCTGCACTCTGCAGTACTTATTACTGACCCCTGCATTCTGCAGTACTTATTACTGACCCCTGCACTCTGCAGTACTTATTACTGACCCCTGCACTCAGTATTACTTATTACTGACCCCTGCACTCTGCATTACTTATTACTGACCTCTGCACTCTGCAGTACTTATTACTGACCCCTGCACTCTGCAGTACTTATTACTGACCCCTGCACTCTGCATTACTTATTACTGACCTCTGCACTCTGCATTACCTATTACTGACCTCTGCACTCTGCATTACTTATTACTGACCCCTGCACTCTGCAGTACTTTTTACTGACCCCTGCATTCTGCAGTACTTATTACTGACCCCTGCACTCTGCAGTACTTATTACTGACCCCTG
>BLSH010250340.1:234638-246997 GCA_018402905.1 Glandirana rugosa
CCCCCCCCCCCCCCCCCCCCCCCCTCCCCATCACTCCTCAGAGAGACAGAACGGGGATCTGCCAATGTAAACAGACAGATCCCCGTTCTGTCAGGGAAGTAGAGATTGTCTTTTCCCAGTGAGAATAGCGTTCTCTCTCTACTCCCAGTCACTACACTCACTTTCACCTGGCAGCAAAAGGGGTCGCTGGTTCGAATCCCAACCACGACACTACCTGCCTGGAGTTTGCATGTTCTCCCTGTGCCTTGCGTGGGTTTCCTCCGGGTACTTTGGTTTCCTCTAACGCTGCTGGTAGGTTAATTGGATCCTGTCTAAGTTGGCCCTAGTATATGTATGAATGTGAGTTAGGGACCTTAGATTGTAAGCTCTTTGGGGGCAGGGACTGATGTGAATGTACAACAGAGATATGCAATTAGCGGACCTCCAGCTGTTGCAAAACTACAAGTCCCATCATGCCTCTGCCTCTAGGTGTCATGCTTGTGGCTGTCAGAGTCTTGATATGCCTCATGGGACTTGTAGTTCTGCAACAGCTGGAGGTCCGCTAATTGCATATCCCTGATGTACAATGTATATGTAAAGCGCTGCGTAAATTGACAGAGCTATATAAGTACCTGAAATAAACTACGCTCCCCCCACAGGCTAGAAACACCTCCCTAGGGAACACAGTTAACCCTTTGATCGCCCCCTTAATGTTAACCCCTTCCCTGCCAGTGACATTTATACAGTAATCAATGGCTATTCTTAGCTCTGATCGCTGTATAAATGTCAGTGGTCCCAAAAAATGTGTCAAAAGTGTCCGATCTGAACGTCGCAGTCCCGCTAAAAATCGCAGATCACCGCCATTACTAGTAAAAAAAAAAAAAAAATGCAATAAATCTATCCCCTATTTTGGAGATGCAAAAACGTTTGCGCAAACCAATCAATATACGCTTATTGCGATTTTTTTTTTTTCAAAAATATGTAGAAGAATATATATCGGCCTAAACTGAGGAAGAAGTTAGTTTTTTTTTTTTACTTTTTTTTTTTGGATATTTATTATAGCAAAAAGTAAAAAATGTTGCTTTTTTTTTTTTCTTCAAAATTGTCGCCCTTTTTGGTTTATAGCACAAAAAATAAATACCGCAAAGGTGATCAAATACCACCAAAGAAAGTTCTATTTATGGGGAAAAAAGGGCATAAATTTTGTTTGGTTACAACGTCGCACGACTGCGCAATTGTCAGTTAAAGCGACGCAGTGCCGAATCACAAAAAATGGACTGGTCAGGAAGTGGGTAAATCCTTCTGAGGCTCAAGTGGTTAAAAAAAAAAACTGAATATATACCCCAATTTTTTTGGTAAGATATAAATGATGTTATACTGAGTAAATAGATACCGAACATTGCACGCTTTAAAATTGCGCACACTTGTGGAATGGCGACAAATTGCAATACTTAAAAATCTCTATAGGTGGCGCTTTAATAATTTTTACAGGTTACCAGTTTAGAGTTGGAGGAGGTCTTGTGGTCTAGAATGATTACTCTCGCTTTAACGTTCACAGCGATACCTCACGGGTGGTGTGAACACCGTTTACATCTGCGTTCGCTTCTGTGCAATGAGCACAGAGGGATGGGGTCGCGTTCAATGTTTGTTTTTTGTTGTTGTTTTTTTTTTTACACTGTCTCTTAATTTTTTTTTCAATCACTTTTATCCCTATTACAAGGAATGTGAACACCCCCTGTAATAGAAATAAGGATGACAGGTCCTCTTTATGGAGAGATCCCTTGTAATAGAAATAAGGATGACCGGCCCTCTTTATGGAGAGATCCCATGTAATAGGAATAAGGGATGACAGGTCCTCTTTATGGAGAGATCCCATGTAATAGGAATAAGGATGACCGGTCCTCTTTATGGAGAGATCCCATGTAATATGGAATAAGGATGACCGGTCCTCTTTATGGAGAGATCCCTTGTAATAGAAATAAGGATGACCGGTCCTCTTTATGAAGAGATCCCTTGTAATAGAAATAAGGATGACCGGCCCTCTTTATGGAGAGATCCCTTGTAATAGGAATAAGGGATGACCGGTCCTCTTTATGGAGACATCCCATGTAATAGGAATAAGGGATGACCGGTCCTCTTTATGGAGAGATCCCATGTAATAGGAATAAGGGATGACCGGTCCTCTTTATGGAGAGATCCCTTGTAATAGAAATAAGGATGACCGGTCCTCTTTATGAAGAGATCCCTTGTAATAGAAATAAGGATGACCGGCCCTCTTTATGGAGAGATCCCTTGTAATAGGAATAAGGGATGACCGGTCCTCTTTATGGAGACATCCCATGTAATAGGAATAAGGGATGACCGGTCCTCTTTATGGAGAGATCCCATGTAATAGGAATAAGGGATGACCGGTCCTCTTTATGGAGAGATCCCTTGTAATAGAAATAAGGATGACCGGTCCTCTTTATGAAGAGATCCCTTGTAATAGAAATAAGGATGACCGGTACTCTTTATGGAGACATCCCTTGTAATAGAAATACGGATGACAGGTCCTCTTTATGGAGACATCCCATGTAATACGAATAAGGGATGACCGGTCCTCTTTATGGAGAGATCCCATGTAATAGAAATAAGGATGACAGGTCCTCTTTATTTAGAGATCCCATGTAATAGGAATAAGGATGACAGGTCCTCTTTATGAAGACATCCCATGTAATAGGAATAAGGGATGACCGGTCTTCTTTATGGAGAGATCCCATGTAATAGGAATAAGGATGACCGGTCCTCTTTATGGAGGCATCCCATGTAATACGAATAAGGGATGACCGGTCCTCTTTATGGAGAGATCCCTTGTAATAGAAATAAGGATGACAGGTCCTCTTTATGGAGACATCCCATGTAATAGGAATTAGGGATGACCGGTCCTCTTTATGGAGACATCCCATGTAATAGGAATAAGGGATGACCGGTCCTCTTTATGGAGAGATCCCATGTAATAGGAATAAGGGGTGACCGGTCCTCTTTATGGAGAGATCCCATGTAATAGGAATAAGGGATGACCGGTCCTCTTTATGGAGACATCCCATGTAATAGGAATAAGGGTGACCGGTCCTCTTTATGGAGAGATCCCATGTAATAGGAATAAGGGTGACCGGTCCTCTTTATGGAGAGATCTGGGTCAATAAGACCCCAAATCTCTCCTTTACTTTGTAAAAGCAAAAGATTAAACAAAAATAAAATGATCTTTTGCTTTAAAAAAAAATAGTTTACTTCTGCCTTATACCGGAAGTAACTTCATGACTTTGCTCCTGTCGTTCAAGACCATAGAGGCGATTAGAGACGACCTGGTCTCTGGTAACCTCTATGGCCAGCCATGCGAGACCCGTCAGATTGTTTTTCGAGCATGCCAGTAATAACCGTAAACCTGAGAAACACCGACGAGGAAAGAGATCCTAATTAGGTTAAAAAAGAAAGGAGGGGGGGGGGGAAGGGGGGTCGGATCTAAAGGGTCTTTTGACCATTTCTAAATGCACAAATTGATGTTTTTATAGTTGGGAGGCGGTTGTGTGTACTGATCCTTTTCTTTATAAAAACAGTTCTCTTTATCCTTTGTAGATTTCCAGAAGAAGCAGCCAGATGATGACTCCGCCCCCAGCACAAGCAGCAGCCAATCAGACTTATTCCCCAGCGAGATAAACAGCGACAACGGAAATACCTCGATATCCTCGCAGAGCAGTAGTTCTAGCCAGCCGCTCTCCACAGACCTGAATGTAGCCTCTCCCAGCCAGGAGGAATGTAAGTTCCCTTTTGCCTTTTCTATATCAGTTGTGTGTTTTCACCATCTTTGCTCTACCAGATTTCCTTCATGGCCTTTCTTAAAGTGTTACTAAACCCACAACAGTAAAATCAGTCTGTATATGCAGAATAGCATGCTTGTTATACTCACTGTGGAACTTAAGGGGTTAATCCTCTGCATTGTGTAAAAAGGCTGCTTGATCTCTGTATGGCCAGATACTTCCTTCTTGCACTGTCTATCTGCGTAAGGCCATACTACACGCAGGCAGGGTTGTAAGTTTGCACATGCTCCATTCGGTTTCTCTTATGCTGTGTTGGAGATTTCCTGTTCCAGTTGAGTTTTTCAGGTCACATGGTATTTTCATCACACATGTGGGCGTGTATACAGATTCTAACTGATAGCCCAGTCCCAACCTCCTCCTCCACTCCCAGTAACTAAAAAAGAACACAGTGGGTGGGATATCGCATGTTGATTCATGGAAGATCCGCCTCCCATAAAAGCAAATGGACACAGACTGCAGTGGATTTCTAGAGGCAGTGATCGTTTGTGAACTGAGCATGTCATTAGCAAAGCACCAATCAGCTCTGGCCAGATTGTAGGTGAAGGGTCACTGATGCACAGGAAGTTTCTACAGAGGAGAGTGAAATCTCCTCCTACATGAACACTGGGGAAGCCCTGGGTCCTTACAGTTTATCACCTGACTGCAATATACAGATAAAAAAATAACGGTATATAGCAGCAGTATTTTGATATAAAAATAAGATTTAGAAGCTGTGTGCACTGTGGGTGGGGATTGTTTTTATATTGCTGGGTTTAGTAACACTTTAAGGTTGACAAAACCCAAGTTCTGCTCACAGTTTGAAGGAGAAAAGCACTGACACTTTGTGTTCCACTCTTCCTAGATGCATCCTTGCCTCCATCCCAAGGCCGGAGATGCTCAGGAGACGATGTAACATAGACATGTTTGTATCTTCTACAACAGTGTAGCCACTATTTAGGAAGGTAACTCTATTACAGTAGAAGTTATGGAATTTGAGTGGAAGTTGAGAACTTTAGATGTAGGAGAGCTCAGCTGTTGGTCAATATCCCAAACTCTCAGATGTATAATCCAGCAGAAGTATACCCATCGATTTGATAGTGTCAAAGAAGAGTTAATATTCCCGGCGTGCCGGAAATGCTAGCTGTCTCCTTGGTTGTGCTCTCAACCAAACTATCAAACCATCCAATGGGTGGTGTCATAATGGATCACATTTGCAACATCATGGCAGATGCAGATTAAACAGAGGCTTAAGATGTCAGCTTCTTTGGCTGAAACCCACAGGAGGGTATACTCCCACGTTAACCCCTTCCCGCCAACCGCACACATTTCAGATCTCTCCAGAGATGTTTTATGAGGTTCAAGTCTGGGCTCTGGCTGGGCCACTCAAGAACATTTACATAGTTGTCCCGTAGCCACTCCTTTGTTATCTTGGCTGTGTGCTTAGGGTCGTTGTCCTGTTTGGAGGATGAGCCTTCGCCCCAGTCTGAGGTCCAGAGCGCTCTGGAGCAGGTTTTGATCAAGGATGTCTCTGTACATTTCTGCGTTCATCTTTCCTTCGATCCTGACTTGTCTCCCTGTTCCTGCCGTTGAAAAACATCCCCACAGCATGATGCTACCACCACCATGCTTCACTGTAGGGATGGTATTGGCCAGGTGATGAGCAGTGCCAGGTGTGATGAACGCGGGTATCAGATTGCTGCCCTCCTCACCGACTGAGGACCCCCCCTGATCCAATACCGCACTTGTCACGAATGTAACAATGCCACTCTCAGCTGCTTTCAGCACAAAGATTTCCCAGTTTGCGGGACCACCGTCTAAGTGTCAGCCGCCTGAGAGCGATTCTTACTGGGCTAATTCAAACAATTAACCCTTTCACTGCCACCACTTCTGGATACCGGCCAGAAGACCCGTATGTTAGCAATACCAGTATTTTAGAACAACGCCTGTAACACACTCTGTCACCGCAGACAGGAATATTCAGATGCGTTGTTTTAAAAACAGTAGCGTACTTCAAAGGAACAGATTTGTAATAGTTGCATTAAGAGCTTTAGTGAAAAATTTAACACTTTTCAAAATAAGGTTTAATAATGAAAAGGTCAAGTTTTAGGTGCAATAAAATATTTACAGAAAAATAAAAGAAGGTTGCATGATACTGAGACAAAATTTACAGCAAAGGAACAGAATGAAAAAAATACCTGCATTTGAAATGTTCGCGCCTAATCAGTGTTTCTAAGATGATTTCCTGGTTTTCTGATGTTTTTTCATTGATGGTACTTGAGAACTGACAATTGATCTTGGCAGTCCTTTTTTCTCTGGATCACAAGGGGTGGAGCCATACCCCTCTGGTCATTCGTATGAGAGGGCGTGTTCTTAGACAATGTCCAGGGCGGGCCGTTGCGAGACATGCTGTATAATCTAGGCATGGATATGAAAATCATATCTTGAGATTGGGCCACCCTGCAAATCTCCCAGTAAGAAATTCCATTTTGGCATGCGTAAAGCTTTCAAATTACTCCAAACATGAGAGTGCTGAGACCTTCTAGGACCCTGGGGAGGGAATAAACTAGTTCTATCCCTCCTTGGGTAACAAGGGTGAATGTTTATACTTGAATTATCCGGGCCGAAATTCTACATTCAAATATGTATGTTTTATCACTATGGCATACGTATAACAGAAGTTATGACTGTATGTATGTTTTTCTGCCTTCTCATGTTGTTCCAAAGTTACTGAAAGGGTCAGGATTGCTGGGGGTGATTTACGGTTTCGCATGTCCCACATCAGTTTGGGGTTAAGATAAACAATCACTTTCAAGTAAAGACAACCACAGACAGATATCTTTTCCTGGCTTGTACAGATGCCCCTTTGAAGTTGATCTGGCCAGAAAAGGAGGGGGGTAAATGAGGAGCTTTGTCCTAGTTCAAACTGCCATGTTAGAAGGAGAGAAAAAAAAACTTAGCAGCCATTTAAGTAGCTCCCCTTCCAAGATGGAGTCAGTGTTGCTTCCTATGTGTCTCACGCGTGATATCATCACACCAGGTTTCCTCCAGACATGACGCTTGCCTTTCAGGCCAAAGAGTTCAATCTTTGTTTCATCAGACCAGAGAATTTTGTTTCTTATGGTCTGAGAGTCATTCAGGTGACTTTTGGCAAACTCCAGGCGGGCTGTCATGTGCTTTTTACTGAGGAGTGGCTTCCATCTGGCCACTCTACCTGATTGGTGGAGTGCTGCAGAGATGGTTGTTCTTCAGGAAGGTTCTCCTCTCTCCACAGAGAAAAGCTGGAGCTCTGTCAGAGTGATCATAAGGTTCTTGGTCTCCTCCCTGACTAAGGCTCTTCTCCCCCGATCGCTCAGTTTGGCCGGGCGGCCCGCTCTAGGAAGAGTCCTGGTGGTTCCAAACTTCTTCCATTTACGGATGATGGAGGCCACTGTGCTCATTGGGACCTTAAATGCTGCAGACATTTTTCTGTATCCGTCCCCAGATCTGTTGTGCCTCCATACAATCCTGTCTAGATGGTCTACAGACAATTCTTTGGCATTGGTTTGTGCTCTGACATGCACTGTTAACTACCTGATTGGTGGAGTTCACATATATCAGATATGCACTATGGTTTCTGGGGTGTACTACGGGATACAAACAACTGACATACACATAGGTGGTATCACTGCAATCGTTAGGAGCAGGAAAATTTTTTATTTATTTATTTTTTTTAACTATTTTGGGACAGTTTCTTTGATAATAAAAAAAAAATCCATTACCATTTAGACCCCCTTTCACACTGGGATGTTTTTTTAGACGATTTAGCACTAAAATAGCGCCTGTAACCCCAGTATGAAAGGGGTTACATTGTCACGAGACCTTAAAAAAAGTGCACCGCTAGTGCCTCAAAAGCGCTTGAAAAGCACCCAACGTTTTATGGGCAGTTTTTTAAGGGCCTCAGTGTGAAAGGGGTCTTAGACCCCTTTCACACTGAGGCGCTTTACTAGCATTTTTGCACTAAAAATAGCGCTTACAAAACGCTTCTAAAAAGCTGCCCATTCATTCCAATGTACCTATTCACACTGGGGCGTCGCGCTGGTGCCGCGTTTAAAAAAGTCCTGCAAGCATGATTTTTTGTGCCTTTTCTGAGCGTTAAAAATAGCACATTAAAAACGCCCATATACATTGAAATGAATGTAAAGCGCTTTAAAGGCGCGTTAAAAGCGCCAGCAAAACGCCCAGAGGTTGTGGAAAGGTCACAATATCAGGAAGTAAACGGGATGTAATGTAGGGGGGTTTGCTATTTATTTAATGCTAGCGCTTCAAAAGCGCTTTAAAAACGCCTGGGCGTTAGCGCCAATTATAGCGATAAAGCGGGAAAACGGAAATAACGCTTGATGTTTTGCACGCGTTTTTCAAACGCCTCAGTGTGAAAGGGGTCTTACTCTATCTAGAATGAAAAGAAAACGTTTCCCATCAGTTTTACTTAAGAGGAGAAGAATGGGTATTTTTTTCTGTTGCAGAATTATTCTTGCCTAGGTGGATGCAGCATCGGTCCCCCGCCGGCTCTTAGATTGAGAACCGAGTGATCAAACACCACTGATCACTCGGTTCTCAAGGCTCCCCGAGCAGAAAGCCGGTCACTCTCAGTCACCGCTGTCTGCTATGCCCCCCACCTCGCTCACAGGAGCTCTGGGCTCTGGAGGGGCTTTCAGCGGCTCACTGTGGGCAGATCCCGACTCCATTGTCGGGATCTTGCCCGAGCCTGGACCGGCTCTATGACGTCAGCCGACAGCAGGCTTCAGCCCGCTGTGGACTGAAAACGGGTCACAGGACTGCAGAACGAACTGCACTCTTGTGATCCAAAAGAGAAGTACAGCCAGGCCAGCTTTGGCTGTACTTCTCCATTAACCACTTACCGCAAACCGTCGTAGCTGTACGTCGGTACTTTGACGCTAAATACCGTTGTTATGGCAGCAGCTAGCTGCCATAACCCCGGTATTTTCAGCAGTGGCGAGCGGTCCACTTTAGGATAAAAGTGGTTTCTGCAGCAGATTCGCCGCGAGATCACTTTTAAAAATGATCTCGCGGGCAGGAGTGGGGCCCCCTCCCGCCGCACTCCAGTCGTTTCCGCCGCTTACTGGAGCCGTCGGTAGCGGCGTAGATGATCGCGTCATTTCCCCTGACAGGCCAGGAGTAAGGGAATGATGGCCCCCACTCGGCTCCATAACATTGGATGGCAGAAGTGACGTCAAACGCCACTTCCGCCCAGTGCTCTTAAATGGGAATTTTTTTTTTTTAAAAAACATTTCATTTTTTTTTATTGAATTTAGTGTAAATCTGAGATGTGAGGTCTTTTTGACCCCCAGATCTCATATTTAAGAGGTCCTGTCATGCTTTTTTCTATTACGAGGAATGTTTACATTTCTTGTAATAGGAATAAAAGTGATCCAATTTTTTTTTTTTTTAAAAGAACAGTGTAAAATGAAAAAATAAAAAGTAAAATAAATTTTAAAAAATAAATTTAAAGCACCCGTCCTTGCGAGCTCGCGCGCAGAAGCGAATGCATACGTAAGTCGCGCCCGCATATGAAAACGGTGTTCAAACCACACGTGAGGTATCGCCGCGATCGTTAGAGTGAGAGCAATAATTCTAGCACTAGACCTCCCCTGTAACTCAAGACTGCTAACCTGTAGAAATTTTTAAACATCGCCAATGGAGATTTTTAGGTTGCAAAGTTTGTCGCCATTCCTTCGAGCGGGCACAGTTTCAAAGCATGGCATGTTGGGTATCAGTTTACTCAGCATAACATTATCTTTCACAATATGGGAAAAAATTTGGCTAACTTTACTCTTGTCTTTTTTTTCACTCAAAAAAAGTGTATTTGTTAAAAAAAAAAAAAAAAATGCGCTTGTAAGACCGCTGCGCAAATATGGTGCAACATAAAATTTTGCAATGACCGCCATTTTATTCTCTAGGGTGCTAGAAAAAATATATATATATATAATGTTTAGGGGGGTTTAAGTAATTTTATAGCAAAAAAAAGAAAAATTGTTTTATCTTGTAAGCACCAAGTCCAAAAAATAGGCCCGGTATTGAAGTGGTTAAAGAGGACCTGTCATGCTTTTTTTCTATTACAAGGTATGTTTACATTCCATATAATAGGAATAAAAGTGACCCAAAAGGTTTTTTTTTTTTTTTTTTATTGGACGGTTTAAAAATAAAAAGTAACATAAATAAGAAAAAAAAAAATTTAAAGTGCCCCGTCCCGCAGAGCTCGCACGTAGAAGCGAACGCATACGTAAGTCGCGCCCGCATATGAAACCGGTGTTCAAACCACACATGTGAGGTATTGCCGCGATCGTTAGAGCGAGAGCAATAAATTCTAGTACTAGACCTCCTCTGTAACTCTAAACTGGTAACCTGTAAAGATTTTTAATCATCGCCTATGGAGATTTTTAAGGGTCAAAGTTTGTCGCCATTCCACGAGTGGGCGCAATCTTGAAGCATGACATGTTTGGTATCAATTTACTCGCCGTAGCATTACCTTTCACAATATGGAAACAAATTGGGCTAACTTTACTGTTGTCTTTTTTTTTTTTAATTCAAAAAAGTGTATTATTTTTTTTCTTTAAATTGCGCTTGCATGGCGTTTGTTAAAAAAAATGCTGCTCCTGTCTCTTTAATGTGCAATTAGCAGCATGGTGCTTTTGCTTTTTGAATTATACCTCTGTGTCCCCTAGAATATCTGTTTAATAATGCCAGGTCCTGACCCCCCCCCCCCAGTACAGACTCACATAATCATGAAGCTGATCCTGAGTGACCGTGGTCTGTGTCGGTCTGTCACTCACAGCTCTCCTATTCTCTGTGCCTGTCCTCCCTCTTCCTGTTAACAAGGAAGACTCTTCCCTCTGCTCTGCTCTCATAATTAACTTTAAGGCGTCATACACACGGGCGTATCTTTAAAAATAAACAAAATGTCGGGCCCGACGTCAAGGAAAAAAAATTGGCGTTTTTCGGCGTTATGCATCGGCGTTAGTGAGCGTTATTGAGCGTCGGCGTTAATAGGCGTTTTTTAAAAAAAATCATCCCTCTGCTATTTTTCAACCTAAAAACGTCGGCGTCAAAAAACGCCGGTACAATATTAGTTGGCGTTTTGCGGCGTCTGCGTCAAAAAATGCCAAAACGTTACAGCCTCAGAACGCGATGGCCATGGGTTCTACTTTCAGCTCACTAACGCCGACGCCACCTACAGCTCAAAAATGCCGACGTTTTTATGGGGCCATTGATTAACATGGAGAGTTACAAAAAACGCCAGAAAACGCCGGCGTCAAAAAACGTCCCTGTGTATGAGGCCTAAAAGCTCCCATCTCCTCCATATTAGAACAAGAAGTTCCCCTGTGGCTGTGTTATAAATATTCTTATCTGTATAGCTTACACATGGCTCTCTATTCTCTCCAGCTGATGTCAGCAGCAGTGCTCCCCCCCCCCCCTTCAGGAACTCTGGGCTGAGCAGAGGAGAGGAGAAAAACGCTAGCTGATCATAGTAGGAAGAGGCTGTGTTATCAGTACAGATAAGCATATTTATGTTCAGACACTGGGGAACTTATTGTTCTAATACAGAGGGGATGGGAGCTTTTTATAGTGGTTAGACTGCACTCCAGACCTTTTATGACTGGGCCTCAGAAGAAGACCTTTGAAGACCCCGTCTGACCGAGGTATAAGAGGTCTCTGTATGCTTTCCTAACTTGGACTGTGCTTTGTCAAATGTGTCACCATGGCTGCCTTAACACAGACAGAAGATTTACATTTTTCCATTTTAGTTACCATCGTGTGAATTTCGGAGATCAGTAACATTTACATTCGCCTTGCCCACATTCCCCTCTGCTCCTTCCTGTCTCTGCTGACATTGGAACCAGCAGTGTAAGGAGCTGAGGGACAACAGTTGTGAATGTAAAGCGGGGACGGGCTCCCAAGGACGGTCATCTGATTCGCCAGTGAACCGGAGAAGCGCGCTGGGGTTTTGAGGAGTGGCGCGGGTCCCCCTGGGATCGAGAAGCTGCGTTCATCGCCTTGGGACAGGAAGTGTTAGGACCAGTGCCATGCCAGGACAAGGTCACCTAGAGCCTAGGGCAATCATGCCAAACTGTGCCCCCACCTCCAAGATGTGTATGTATTATGTGTCAGCAAAAATATCCCCCCCCCCCCCGGAAAAAAAAAATTGGGCACTAATCTGCATGATTACCCCTTAAGCATACATTCTCTCCCTTCCCAGTACAAATCTGCCCCCCTCCCACTGCTGAAATCCCCCTTCCCAGCACAAATCTCTGACCTGTCCGTCTCCCAAATCCTCCTACTAGCACGAGCCCCCCCCCCCCCCAAAAAAAAAAATTCTCCTAACACAAAACCCCCACCCCCGCCTCTTCCATATGACCTCCTCTAGCACAAACGACCCTCCTAGCAAAAATCATCTCCTTCCAGTCTCCACTCCTAGTACACACCTTCAAATTTCCCCTCCTAGAACAATTCTTACCCCCTGCTGCCCCCCAAATTCTCAACACAATT
>BLSH010250340.1:251190-269812 GCA_018402905.1 Glandirana rugosa
TTCGAACGATATGTTCTCTGTATACCTCCGACGGGAATAATCGTAGAAACGCCCTCCCCGTTTTTTCTTTATTACCCCCCCTTTCCAGTCATGAAATCGAAGTGAGGTACATTTAATCGACGTATGAGTTAGGTCCAGTCTTTCGTTAATTTCGGTCTCTGTTGGTTAGTCTTAAAACTCTTCTACCCATTTAGGTGAATCACCCTATACGACTTTTAATTGGACATCCGGTGTCCGAAAAGTGACCAGAGAAAAGGGACATGACCCGCTACAATGACACGGGGGTTCTATGGTGGTCAACCGGCAGGACTGAGTATTGGGACCAAAAGGGAGAAACACAACAGCGGAGAAAGCCAACATCAAGTAAAACTTGGATCTATCAAATTGAGCTGCACAAATTGTCGTTTATAAATAAAAAGGCAATGCCTGACTCAGGAAAGGAAGGGGAAGTGAAGAGGAGGGAAAAGGGAAAACCAGGGTTATGAGTCAGGACGGCCAACTGGTGGTATCTTGGGGGCACAGTAACATCGCCCAGTACAGGGAAAAGAGACCAGTGAAAAGCCTGTGGCCTACAGGTTAATTTTCAGCATATCCCACTAAGTGGATTTACCCATCTTCTCAAAATTCTGATTGGTTGTCTCTGGCTTTAATTGCTTTCTGACCTGGATTGAGTATGCAGCTAATTTACATGGAGTGAAGCTAAAGTACTGACCTTTCCCCCCCATTATTTCTTTTTTGCCCCTCCCGCAAAGATGCTAATAAGGGCAGCCTCCATATGTCTCTTGTATAGCAAGCTTACTTTAGTTTTCTAAGCTCAGATTGCCAACAATGAAACAAATTTTCTTGTTTTCCCCTTATTTACGTCATTATGCTGGCGTTCCTGTATTGTAGCAGTCGTGGCAGTGCCTGGGCCAACGGGTTGCGAGTTCCAGAACGTGTTGGGGGGAGGCGCACGCACATTTTGGTCACTTCCAGCCATGGGACAGCTTTATTAGAAGAAATCACATTTCCCCATTCTTCCATGAATGTGTTTTATAAGCAAGCACAGCGTCCCAGAGCTGACAGCGGGATATACGGCTTTCTTTTATTAGTAACTGAAACATTATAAGACTTTTACCAGTGGCCTTCGGTCATTCGTCTCTGTGGAATATTTTGGACCCCCCCGTGGATCTTGCCCACACGCCTTGTAACCGTTCCCACCAAAGGAAACCAGAAGAAAAGCAGCTGTATGCACGGAACGCCTCCCTGACCTCCCACATCCTTCCTCCAAGACACTCTACATAAAGCTCATATTATTCCACACCAAAACTCTTTATATTCACAAAATTTCCATTTCCGTATTTCCGCGATGATCTAGAAGAATGGCGCACACATTGCATGCTTCAAGTTCTGCTTCACTCTGCAGGAGGGAAAGAAGTTTTCACGGTGACCTCTGCCCTCCAGCGTGCCGCTTACGAAGCTCCCATCGCAGCTAGGATGAAACGGAGCGGATGAAACGAGGGTGGGTGAGAGGTCCGGTTCTCCAACAAAGAGTTTGCTGGAAGTAAGTTTTAACTCAACTGCATTTCATACAATGAAACTCCAGAAATATGTGTTTCTTTTGTTTTCAGATAGAACGGTGAAGAGCTGGATGCTTGTAAGGTTTGCAGTGATATGGGGGTCGTTTAGCTCGATGGTACATGCAAGTGATTCCATGCCCAGACTGGAACTACATGTAAGGACCTGGTAGTCCACTTTTATCGAAAGGAAACAGAAATGAAAGCAAAGTTCATTAACATGGATTTCCCACGCAGGGGTCTTCTCCAACAAATGGTAACAAAAATGTTGGCCCACTTGGCTACCTTTCAGCAGCTCTGCCGCTGTTGGCATTGGTCTTCCTGACCACAGGCTCCGGCCCCACTTGGCCTCTTGACAGGGCTTCCCAGCACCTTAAGCTTGCTCCCTCCAGATCCTGGACTCACAAACCTCTTCAGCTTCCTCGGTCTCCCAGACTTGTAGCTGTCCAGATTTTCCTTGGGCAAGGAATCCCTCCTCACAAGGGTTGCAACTCCCAGCTCTCCTGACTGCAAGGTCCATAAAGACTAAGGATGGGCTCTGGCTTGTTTGGAACCGAATGTGCCCGAGCCCGCCAGGAAGTAAACCCTGCACTGCGCTAATCACAGGCACTGAGACATTCCCCGATCGATGCAGCCGCGCTTTGGGGAAATGTCTCACTGCCTGTGATTAGTGCAGTGCAGTGTTCACTTCCTGGCGGGCTCGGGCATGTTCGGTTCTGAACAAGCCCAAACCCTTCCTTAATAAAGACATGGATGAGCGTGTTTGGGGTGGAGGAACTTGACTGGCCTTCATAGAGTCCTGACCTCAACCCGATGGAATACCTTTGGGATGGATTAGAGCAGAGACTACGAGCCAGGCTTTCTCCTCCAACATCAGTGCCTGACCTCACGAACACTCTTCTGGAAGAACGGTCAAACATTCCCATAGTCATGCAATACAAAGGAGGATAACACCGCGCTAGACTATGTAAAAGCACTAAGCAACCACAGCTGCAACCAAACAGTACTAACCATGTACTACAAACACACTATTTTATAAACAACAGGTTGCGCTAAAATGACGGTAGGTAGATACATACAGCATGCATCCCATAAATACATGTAAATCATACAGTCCACATAAACATAAATGGTGTGGATGAAAGTAGAGATGTAGATGTATCTTCACAGATATAGACCACCGTGTGATAGTTCAAATTCAGTAGTGATACCTCCACCTCACATCTAATAACTGCTTACCAGATGTAAGTGCATAAGCGCTTTGGCTGTACCCCAGGCGGGTCCCCCCTGGGGATAAATACGACAATCTTGGGGTCCTGATATAGCAGAGTTGGCTTGGGTAAACCACAGAGGTAGTGGAAAGGGCTAACCGGATCCGCCACCCGGCATTTGTAGGATAGCAGTCCAATAAGGTTCTTTACACCCCCAGGTAAACTCACCACGGCACCCAAAGAAAGAGAAGGTACTGATAGTGTGATAACGTTTCAGTGGATTTAATAAAATAAGATTATTGCACTTACATCAGATAAAAACAACAAGGGCGTCCAAGAACATTAAGCCGGCCGGCTGTAGACTTCAAACACTCAATGGCAGTGACGTCAGCGCGTCTTCCCCGACGTACGTTTCATCTACCGAGACATAGTCATGGGGCTGGAGTACAGCCAAAGCGCTTATGCGCTTACATCTACATCTCTACTTTCATCTACACCATTTATGTTTATTTGGACTGTATGATTTACATGTATTTATGGGATGCATGCTGTATGTATCTACCTACCGTCATTTTAGCGCAACCTGTTGTTTATAAAATTCCCATAGACACTCCTAAACCTTGTGGACGGCCTTCCCAGAAGAGGTGAAGCTGTTATAGCTGCAAAGGGTGGGCCAACTCAAAATTGAACCCAACGGACTAAGACTGGGATGCCATTAAAGGTAATGTGCGTGTAAAGGTAGGCTTCTCAATACTTTTGACAATTTAGTGTATCTGTAAACTTTGAGAACTCTCAATAAAAAGAAAGTTTAATGGTTTAAAGCAGGGGTGTCCAACCTTCTGACCTTCCTTGGCCACATTGGAAGAAGAGGACTTGCCTTGGGCTGCACATAAAATACACTAACAATAAGGATAGCTGATGAGCTACAAAAACGTGGGGCAGATCGCAATTTAACAATCACCGATCTAGATAATGTACCTACCTGAATAATAAAATTACTTTTTTTTTGTAATATTTTTTATTATGAAAGTAAAAGGGGGCACCATAACACTAGTGTGATATTTGACATTGTTTTTGATAAACAAAGTGCATCGTTATCTGGTTGGATGGAGGGAGTAGCAATTCTCAATGATTTCGCAAGGTGCTCATCAGATATTTTGGTTCTAATTTTGCCCTCCGTGTGCTTCAGCCTTGAAAATAGACGCTCATAAATATAGGCGCTGCCAAAAACTGATGACCTAAATGAGGAGTAATTGTGAAGAGTGGGAAATTTTTCTTTAGGAACATGAAACTTGCAGTAAAGAGACACTGTCAAATTTTTCTTCAGCCGCACATGTTCCCTAAGTGTAAATGAATTTAAAAATAAATAACCCCCCCCCCCAAAAAAAATTTTAAGTTTGTGTTGGGCCACATTCATAGCTGTCTGGGCCTCGGTGCAGCCCTTGGGCCACAGGTTGGACACCCCTGGTTCAACCACTTCACTCCCTGGTCATCTCTCGCCTCGACTACTGCAACTCTCTCATTGGCCTACCTTTAAATAAACTATCCCCCCTTCAGTCCATCAAGAATGCCGCTGCCAGACCCATCCACCTTACAAACCACTCAGCGTCTGCCACCCCTCTCTGTCAATCACTCCATTGGCTGCCACTCGCCCAACAAATTAAATTCAAAATACTAATGAGCTACAAAGCCATCCACAACTCTGCCCCAGCTACATCACCAGCCTAGTCTCAAAATACCAACCTAATCGTCCTCTTCGTTCCTCCAAAGACCTCGTGCTCTCCAGCTTCCTCATCACTTCCTCCCATACTCGCCTCCAAGGCTTCTCCCAAGCCTCTTCCATCTTCTGGAATTCCCTACCCCAATCTGTCAGACTGTCCCCAAATCTATCCACTTTCAGGCGATCCCTGAAAACTTTTCTCTTCGGGGAAGCCTATCCTGCCACCACCTAACAACTACACTTCTTATTTTCTCATCCCCAACAGTTATTACCCTCTCGTATCACTTGACCCTCCCTCCTAGATTGTAAGCTCTAAGGAGCAGGGCCCTCTGATTCCTCCTGTATTGAATTGTATTGTAATTGTACTGCCTGCCCTAATATGGTAAAGCTCTGCGCAAACTGTCGGCGCTATATAAATCCTGTATAATAATAATAACTACTTGCCGACTAGCTCACTCAGATATACTGCGGCAGGTCGGCTCTCCTGCGTGAACGGACATACCTGTACGTCGGTCCGTGCGTGTGAGATTGTGCGCACCCGCTGTACGCCGCGGGAGCGTGCCCACAGGTCGGGTGGACTCGATGTCCGCTGGCGACCCGCGATCGCCTAGTACAGAGGCAGAACGGGGATCTGCCTGTGTAAACAAGGCGGATCCCCATTCTGCCAGGGGACATGACAGTGATCTACTCTTCCCAGTCATCGGGAACAGTGAGATCTGCCATGTCCCTAAAACCCAGCCCACCCCCCCAAGCTACAACGAACCCAGGGAACACACTTAACCCCTTGATCGCCCCCTAGTGTTTAATTCCTTCCCTGCAAGTGTCATTTTTACATTGATCACTGCATTTTTATAGCACTGATCAATGTAATAATGTCACTGGTCCCCAAAAAGTGTAATTTGGGTTCAGATTTGTCCGCCGTAATGTCCCAGACCTGCTAAAAATAACCATTACCAGTAAAATCTTTAAAAAAAAAGTCCCTAAGGCCCCTTTCGCACTTATGCGACTTGTCTTGCGACTTCAAAGTCGCATGACAAGTCATTCCCCATTATTTTCAATGAGTACCGTTCATATCTGTACAACTTTCAAGTTGTGCCGACTTCAAAGTAGACTCTGCATTACTTTGGCCCAACTTTTATGCAACTTGAGGTCCATAGACCTCAATGTTAAACCCTCAAAGTCTCATGCAAATCGCACCTGAATAATATAGATGCGATTTCTGTACGACTTTGTAATATGTTTTCATTGAGCCAAAGTTGCAACAAAGTCAGACCAAAGTCGAACTGATCCGAAATCACGGTAAAATCACGTTGCACAAGTGTGAAAGGGGCCTAAATCTATCCCATAGTTTGAAGACGCGATAACTTGAGCAACCCAATTAATATACGCATATTGCGTTTTTGGGGGGGGTTTCACCAAAAATATGTGATCAAATACCGCCAAAAGCAAGCTCTTGTGGAAAAAAAAAAGGACGTCAATTTTGTTTGGGTACAACGACGCACGACCGCGCAATTGTCAGTTAAAGTGGCGCAGTGCCGTATCGCAAAAATGGCCTGGTCAGGAAGGGGGTAAAACCTTCCGGGCCTGATGTGGTTAAGTAAGTTTACGATTTTGTGTTGGGCCGCATTCTTAGCCGTCTGTGGCTCAGTGCAGCCCTTGGGCCGCAGGTTGGTCACTCCTAGTTTAAAGTCTTAGAACAGAAAGTATTCACATGTCTCAATCGATCACATTAGAGAATGGTTCCTCTGCATGAACCATGCAAACCATTCCGGCCCCATCAACCAGATGCACAACCAGAGCTACCCAGCATTATAGAGCCATTTATTGCAAACTGCGCACAGCTGTTTCAGGCTTTTTTGGCCATCATCAGTGCAGTGTTTGGAAACCATGGCTTCTATGGAGGAGAGCTTGTGATCCAATGAGACTGCATAACCATACAGGTTATGGTAGGAAAAGACTAAAAAGTCCTCCAATCAAATTGGTCCGTAGCACATACAGTGAGGGAAAAAAGTATTTGATCCCCTGCTGATTTTGAATGTTTGCCCACTGACAAAGAAATAATCCATCTATAATTTTAATGTCGGTTTATTTTACCAGTGAGAGACAGAATAACAACAAAAATATCCAGAAACAAGCATTTCAAAAAAGTTATAAATTGATTTGCAATGATTACAATTAATGAGTAAAATAAGTATTTCATCCCCTATCAATCAGCAAGATTTCTGGCTCCCAGGTGCCTTCTGTACAGGTAACGAGCTGAGATTAGGAGCACTGTCCTAAAGGGAGTGCTCCTAATCTCAGCTTGTTACCTGTATAAAAGACTCCTGTCCACAGAAGCAATCAATCAGATTCCAATCTCTCCACCATGGCCAAGACCAAAGAGCTGCCCAAGGATGTCAGGGAGAAGATTGTAGACCTACACAAGGCTGGAATGGGCTACAAGACCATCGCCAAGCAGCTTGGTGAGAGGTGGCAACAGTTGGTGCAATTATTCGCAAATGGAAGAAACACAAAATAACTGTCACTCTCCCTCGGTCTGGGGCTCCATGGAACGTCTCACCTTGTGGACTTTCAATGATCATGGAGAACGGTGAGGAATCAGCCCAGAACTACACGGGAGAATCTTGTCAATGATCTCAAGGCAGCTGGGACCACAGTCACCAAGAAAACAATTGGTAACACTACGCCGTGAAGGACTGAAGTCTTGTGCCTCCCGCAAGGTCCCCCTGCTCAGGAAATCCCATGTACAGCCCGTCTGAAGTTTGCTAATGAACATCTGAATGATTCAGAGGAGAACTTGGTGAAAGTGTTGTGGTCAGATGAGACCAAAATCAAGCTCTTTGGCATCAACTCGCCGTGTTTGGAGGAGGAGGAATGCCGCCTATGACCCCAACTACACCATCCCCCACTGTCAAACATGGCAATGGAAACATTATGCTTTGGCAGTTTTTTTCTGCTAAGGAAACAGGACAACTTCATTGCATCAAAGGGACAATGGACGGGGCCATGTACTGTCAAATCTTGGGGGAGAACCTCCTTCCCTCATCCAGGGCATTGAAAATGGGCCATGGATGGGTATTCCAGCATGACAATGACCCAAAAACACACGGCTAAGGCAACAAAGGAGTGGCTCAAGAAGAAGCACATTAAATCGGAGGTCCGAGGTAGGAAAAAAAAATTAAAAGTCAGCAGCTACACATAGAGTAGCTGCTGACTTTTAATATTAGGACACTTACCTGTCCTGGAGTCCAGCATGTCGGCACCCGCCGCCGATCTTCGGATCAGGGGGACGGGTGCAGCCGCCTCCATCGCGGGTAAGGGAACCTGGACGTATAGCAGTACAGCTTCACGCCGGGCACCTTACTGCGCATGCGCGAGGCTCTGCCGCACTCTGCTACTGGCCAGGCGGCCAGAAGCAGAACGAGCAGGGAGGAGGGAGCCGGGCTGCTGACGTCAGCGGCCGCGGCTGCCGGCCAGAGCTCCCGGATGTGTGGAAAAGGACACCTGTCTAAAGACAGGTGTCCTCTTCCCCCTCCCCCCCTCGAAAGGTGCCAAATGTGACATCTGAGGGGGGAGGAATCCAACCAGCGGACGTTCCACTTTTGGGTGCAACTCCGATTTAAGGTCTGGTCTCCAGACCTTAATTCCATAGAAAATATGTGGAGGGAGCGTAAGGTTACCAAATGTCAGCCTCGAAACCTTAATGACTTGGAGATCTGAAAAGAGGAGTGGGACAAAATCCCTCCTGAGATGTCTGCAAACCTGGTGGCCAACTACAAGAAACATCTGACCTCTTTGGAAGCCAACAAGGGTTTCTCCACCAACTACTAAGTCATGTTTCTTTATCCTACATCACGGGACACAGAGCATTAATTCATTACTGCTCGGTTATATGCTACCTTCAGGTGAATGGACACTGGCAACCAATAGACAGGAAGTTCCCCCTATATAACCCCTCCCACACCGGGATTACTTCAGTTTTTTCGCCAGTGTCTGAAGGTATGGCGAGGTTTTGCCTGTAATGTGTTAAGTCACTGGACCCTTAGTTGTGGAAAATCCTGGTCTATCTGCCCAAGGAAAATTCCTTAAGGGTGATATACAGGTCCAAGGGAGTGGCCTGCACTTTAAAAGGGACCCGAGCCTTGAAGGTCCTGAGCGACAAGGCCCGCCGTAATGGGTGAAGGCCGGCTCCTAAGATTAGGAACTTAGAATTATAATATAAGAGACTCTCGCGCCACAGCTATTTAAACCTATTAGCAGCTGCTGTTTTAGCCTTCGAGGGATAAATGTTATGTTGTTATGCACCATGTATTAATGTCCTGTACTGAACAGCGCTTGCTCGTTTGGATGATACACCTAAATGCTCCTAAATTATAAATATGTGCGTGTTGTGCATCAACACTTCACCTCTATTAGTGTGCAATCTACCAACATAAAGTGCTTGTGCAATACCGCTATAATCAATCCTCCATCTATTAGTGTGCAATCTACCAATATAAAGTGCATATGCTCTAATGCAATATTGCTAGAATCAATCCTCCATCTATTCAGTTTATGATCTTGTAAAGCATCAAGGGTTAATATTGCTCAAAAATGAATTCAAAAGTGCCTCCTCCTCCAATCAATTCACTTTCATCATTATCATGTTACACCTTAAAACATTGTGCAATAAACAATAGTGCAAATCATGCTAGAATGAATATTAACGTGCAAAATGAATTGTGTCAAAAATTTTACAGTGCCTCATTTAATGTGCTGTCCAGTTCATAAGTAGCTTGCTGCTACAACAGTTCTTAAATCCAAAAAGTGACCATGCATAGAAAAACATTCCTCCAAAGTGCTTGTGTTTCCGACGTGCCAAACCACCATGTGCACGCAAAAAGGGTTAAGATCCCTACTCACCGGACCTCATTGACTCTCTTGTCATAATACAAAGAGAAAGAAGTGAAATTGCTCTTGTAGTTTATTACCCGACCCTGGGTCCTCAGTGTTGTGGCTTTTCCTCAATGGAGTATCGTGGGTCTTTCATCAAGATTTTTGAGTTGTTTATAGGAGAAATAAGAACAAACCTCTTATTGCACAGCTTATTTCGGGTATCGCAGGCTTTATTTGCCAAACCTTGACAATAATACAAAGTTTTCAAAAGTCTCTTGGATCTTGAGGGAAGCCGCGACTCTCCTGTGTCAGTGTGCGTTCCAAATGAGAGTGGCCCAGCGACAAATGGCAATTTTCAGTTTGTGGCACTGCCTTTTGGCTTGGCCACAGCCCCCCGGGTGTTTTCACAAATTTTAGCACCAGTATTGGCATCCCTAAGAGCAATGGGGATATCAGTTCTAGGATATCTGGACAATCTACTTCTCAAAGGTCGGTCAAGACCAGAGGTAGAACAGAACGTGGCCAGGACGGGGCAGTCCTTAGAAAACCTAGGGTGACTCTTGAACATGGAGAAATCGGCCCTGAGGCCTGTTAAGGTGCTGGAATATCTGGGAATGATCCTAGATACAGCCTAGGCCTTCTGCCAGAAACAAAAGTCAAGGATATAAGACAGATGGTGACTCTGGTAAAAACGGCAAGGCAGCCTTCTGTAAGGCAATGCATGCGGTTGCTGGGCAAGATGGTGGTGGCATTCGACACAGTTCGCTATGTGCAATTTCACACCTGGCCCTTACAGAACAATATCCTAAAAGCCTGGAACAGGAATTGCCAGGCATTGGATTGCCCCATGACTTTGTTTCCGTCAGTGAGACTAAGCCTCTCTTGGTGGGTAAAGTCCAACAATTTGAGAAAAGGAAAGGCTTTCCTGCCCCTATCCTGGAACGTGGTGTCCACGGATGCCAGCCTGCTAGGTTGGGGGGCAGTCCTGGGAGAGGCATCAGTACAAGGGACATGGTCAACTCCAGAAAAGATATTGCCTATCAATATCCTGCCTATCAATATCCTGGAGATGCGGGCGGTACGATTGGCCCTGGTATTCTGGTCAGCCAGGTTACAGGGTTTTCCGTTCAGGATTCAGTCCAACAACTCCACGGTGGTAGCATACATCAACCACCAGGGAGGTACCAGAAGCCTAGCGACCTAAAAAGAGGTGGATGTCATCCTAAGGTGGGCAGAGAGAAATGTGCCATGCCTATCGGCAGTGTTTATTTCAGGGGTGGACAATTGGCAGCCGGAATATCTAAGTCGTCGGCAATTGATGCCAGGGGAATGGTCCCTGCACCTGAGATCTTTTATCAGATCTGTCGACGTTGGGGTACGTCCGACATAGACATGATGGCATCCAGGTTCAACTGAAAACTGAACAGGTTTGTGTCCAGAACAAGGGATCCATTGGCAGTCGGTATGGGCGCATTGGTAGCCCCGTGGGATCATCGCTAATCTATGTGTTTCTTCCAGTACAGCTTCTTCCGCGATTGCTCAGCAAGATACGGGAGGAAGGGAAACCAGTGATCCTAGTGGCCCCAGCATGGCCCAGGAGAACATGGTATGCAGAGATCGTGAGGTTAGCGGTAGGAGATCCATGGGTTCTTCCATACCGTCCGAGTTTACTGTCCCAAGGACCTATATTCCACCCTACTTTACGGCCGCTAAATTTAACGGCGTGGCTAATCAATCCAGAGTCTTAAAAGATAGAGGCATTTCAGATTCAGCCCTACCTACTCTAATCAATGTCAGGAAACCCGTGTCTAGAAAGATCTACTACAGGGTGTGGAAAACTTACATATCTTGGTGTGAATCCAAGAGATGGTATCCTTGCAAGCATTCTATTGGGTGGATTCTAGAGTTCTACAATTAGGAGTAAGCCTGAATCTGTCCTAAGGAATGATTAAGGGTCAGATATTGGCATTGTCTGTGTTTTTCAAATAACGATTGCATCGCACTCTTTGGTGCGAACATTTATTATGGGGGCTATGCGGCTGGTTCCTCCAGTAAGGCCGCCCTTACCCCCTTGGGAAATGAATCTGGTGCTGTCTGCACTACAGAAGCAGCCCTTTGAGCCTATTGGGCAGATTCCTTTTGTCCTCTTATTGAGGAAGTTCGTTTTTTTGTTCGCCATGACTTTGGCAAGACGGGTGTCTGAATTGGCCGCCCTGTCTTGTGAGGAAGCATTCTTGGTATTACATCAGGATAAGGTAGTCATGCGGCCTCGGCAGGATTTTTTGCCGAAAGTGGTTTCCATGTTTCATTTAAACCCAGGATATTATTTTGCCCTCCTTTTTTCCAAGTCCAGGGACTTCTGAGGAAAAATTGCTACACACACTTGATGTAGTTAGGGTAGTTAAAGTTTATTTAAAAATGTTGGCTCCTATTAGGAAGACTGAACCCCTTTTTTTGTTCTTCCGGAAGGCCCTAAGAAGGGCCGGGCAGCATTGCTAGGTGGATTCGCCAGGTCATTAGCCGGGCATATGGGCTAAAGGGTAAGGTTACACCTTTCTGTTTGAAAGCCCATTCCACCAGAAGGATGAGGTCGTCATGGGCAATGCATCTGCAGGTGTCTATGGCCCAGATTTGCAAGGCTGCTGCTTGGTCTTTGGTCCATACATTCACCAGGTTCTACCAGGTGGATGGTAGAGCCTAGGAGGATACTGCGTTTGGTTGCAGTGTGCTGCAGGCAGCAGTCTAGGTCCTTTGTCCAGGATGGGCTTAGGATTACTGTGTTCCCTCCCCTCAAGAGATATTGCTTTAGGACATCCCAGCAGTAATGAATTAATGCTCTGTGTCCCGTGATCTACGATAAAGAAATAGGGATTTTTAATGCAGCTTACCTGTAAAATCCTTTTCTTGGAGTAAATCACAGGACACAGAGATCCCTCCCCTCTTCTTTCTGTGATTCTTATTGCTTGCTTCAAAAACTGAGGTAATCCCAGTGTGGGAGGGGTTATATAGGAGGAACTTCCTCTCTATTGGTTGCCAGTGTCCATTCACCTGTAGGTGGCGTATAACCCAGCAGTAATGAATTAATGCTCTGTGTCCCTTGATGTACTCCAAGAAAAGGATTTTACAGGTAAGCTGTATTAAAAATCCGCATTTTGCGAAGGGGTCAAATACTTATTTCACTTATTAAAATGCAAATCAATTTAGAACTTTTTGAAAATGAGTTTTTCTGCATATTTTTGTTTTATTCTGTCTCTCACTGTTAAAATAAACCGACCATTAAAATTATAGACGATCATTTTTTGTCAGTGGGCAAACATGCAAGATCAGCAGGGGAGGAGCAAATTCTTTTTTTCCCTCACTGTATACTGGCTCTGGACGTGAGGACATCAGGAACAGTCCACCGCCGCTGGATCATGGTGGAGCACAGTTGCCAGTGTATTGGAGGATCGGGTGAATATAAGCTTTCTCCTCTCTCTCTTCAATACAACAAGCAGTTGACCCATACAGTGCAGGCACAGCCCCAATGAATGGGTAAAATTTTTGGTTTTGCCCAGAGTTGGGCTTTAACCACTTCCAGATCGCGTGCCGTCTTTTTACGGCAGCACTGTGGTTCTATTCTGCGAATCGCCGTAAATAAACGATGATTCGTGGATGCGCAGCTAGGGGGCGAGAGCGCGCCACCTCTCATGCCCGACGCACTCTGCGGGAATGTGCCCGTGGCTCGGGCGGACCCGATGTCCACCGTCGAGCCGCGATGAGCTGCCAGAGTGAAAGAACTGGGAACCGCCGATGTAAAGACGGCAGTTCCCTGCTCTGTCAGTGGGGACATAAGAGATCTACTGATCCCTGTCACTGGGATCAGTTAGATCTCTTATGCCCAAGGTAGCCCAGCCCCCTCACAGTTAGAACACGCCTAGGGAACACAGTTAGCCCCTTCCCTGCCCCCTGCACGTTAACCCCTTCATTGCCAATGGCATTTGCACAGTAATCAGTGCATTTTTATAGCACTGATCGCTGTATAAATGCCAATGGTCCCAAAAATGGTCCAACATGTCCGCCGCAATACCGCTAAAAATCGCAGATCGCCGCCATTACTAGTTAAAAAAAAAAAAACAGAAATTAATTCTCATTATCGGTAAACGCAGCAACTTTTGTGCAAACCAATCATTAAATGCCGATTGCAATTTTTTTTTTTTTTTTTACCAAAAATATGAGGCAGAATATAAATTGGTCAAAACAATGAAAAAGAAAGTTTTTTTTATATATATTTTTTTTTTTTTTTGGATAATTTTAGCAAAAAGTAAGACCTTCTTTTTTTACAAAATTGTCGCTCTTTCTTTGTTTATAGCTGTAATCAGAAACGACGCAGCGGTGATCAAATACCACCAAAAGAAAGCTCTATTTGTGGGGAAAAAAAGGGCACAAATTAAGTTTGGGTACAACGTCGCACGACTGCGCAATTGTCATTTAAAGCGACGCAGCGCCGAATCTCAAAAAGTGCTCTGGTCCTAACCTGGGAAACCCTTCCGGGGCTGAAGTGGTTAATAGTCAGCTGAAAATGGCTATATTATGCAATTCGTAAAATGGCGGCATGTCCAACTTCTGAAGGATGACTTTCCTTCATGTACGTAGTTTCCGTATTTACATTTTCAGCGCAGTCTCCTTATAATAGTCAGATCCACTCTGAATATTTATTAGGCCGACCATCATTCCCTGAAGGACTGGACCGACGTCTCTTCCTCTGGAGAGGCTTGAACTCCCAGCGGACTCCAACAAAATAAAATAAATTGGAGTCTCGTTGGCCTCCTAGAAGGGTCGTCATTGTCAGCAGGTAGACGAGGAAGAGGGGACACTTCAGAGGGGAAAAAAAAAAAGGTAAAATCATTAACACTCGGCTGATGATGATGTTGATAATAGAACAAATTTGACAACCTGTTCCAAAGAGGTAATGCATTACTAATTAGCCCCGGGTGCCTGTGGCCTGATATTAATGAGCTGCTGTTATGTAAATGTCATGTTAATTAAGGGGAGTGAGAAAGCCCAATAAATCTGCAGAAGCTGGCAAAGTGGATGAACTCCCCAGCTTAATATTGTTCACACATTTTTTTTTTCTCCGAAAGTCACGCAGTTTATTACAGAGCGGCCAGTACGTCCCAATCCCCGCCATTGACAAATCCATTTTTCTTAAGTGATCTCATTAGCGGGAGAGGCCGCAACAGACGTCTGCCAGTGCCAGCTACCTGGTCCCAAGCTGACTCTGGTGGCGGGGAATGCCACTCCTCGCCGCGCTAGGACAGAGCGACCAGTCCAAAAAGAAAAAAATGAAAAATTTCCACTGTTTGGACATTTTGTCTCCTGCAAGTTCATGGTTTGCACAGTTGGGATCAGAGAAGCTCACAGAATGTAGAATTGATGGACTATAAAGAACAATAGTTTTTTTTTTTTTCCCTTTTTAAAGCGGAGTTCCACCCTGTCAGCTACCAAAAGGGGTAGCTGCAGACTTTTAACAATCGGCCACTCACCTGTCCCTCGTTCCAGCAATGCGGCTGCCCAAGGGCTCGCTCTTCTCCCCCTGCCCTCGGTGGCGCTGGCATCACAAGTGTGGGCACTCGGCTTTGGCTTCAGCTTGTGAATGGCTCGGCGTATCTTCTGGGACCTGTGACGTGTCCCAGAAGATCGCCGAGAGGGGGGGGGTGGGGGGGGGGGGTGGAATTCCTTTTCGGAGCCGTGGCTCCAGAGGAGGAAGTGGACCTGGGACCATGTGAAAACAGGGTCCCTGATCACCCTCAAAAAAAAGACATTCCAATTGTGGCATGTCAGGGGGTCACCTTCCCTTAAAGCAGAAGTTCCACTTTTTGGGCTTTGAGCACTAAAAGTAAACATCTAATGGTGGTTGTATTGGTCTGGTGGCACGGGGTTCTCCGGCACCTCCTCCCTTGTAGTGATATGAATCTGGTACAGGGGAATGTGGGATTATGATGGTGCCAAAAACAAGAAGGAAAAATAGAAAATAAAATATAACAAATGTTATTAGTACATAGGTAAAATGACATAGAAGTGCATACTTAAAAACAATGCATACATAGTAGTATTGCCTTCATTTCATATACATTTCATATACATCATGATGATGGAAAATCATGTAGTGATCTAAGGATATTCCTACAGGTTTCGCCTGTATAGGCTTCCTCAGGGAATTTTTGTAGCTCACCAGAGAAGTTTAATAATTGCAACCACAGGTCCAAATGCCCACCAGGACGCCCTAAGCCCATGCACGTCACAGCAGGGGAGGGGGCGCAGCGTGTCCACGGGGGACATTCAATGTCCGATTTAAGAAGGCAACAATACAGAGTAAGAAGTGAGGGAAGCCAAGGTCAGCCAAAGGTTTAGCTGCAGGTACATGCTTCGATTGAACGGCTTCCCTCCTGTGATCAGTTATGACCCCAGCTATTTGATGAGCGACAGCTTGGTTGAGGACACAAGCAAATATGACAGTTAGCAATCCCGGCATTCCAGGATTGTAACTGTTTTTTAAAACAGGGTTTACAGTATTCATATCCCTTGGAATTTTCCACATTTTGTCATGTTACAACCAAAAACGTAAATGTATTTTATTAGGATTTTATGTGACCGACACAAAGTGGCTCATATTTGTGAAGTGGAAGGAAAATGATAAATGGTTTTCAACATTTTTTACAAATATCTGAAAAGTGTGGGGGGCATTTGTATGGCGACCCCTTGAGCCAATACTTTGTAGAACCGCCTTTCGCTGCAAATACAGCTGAAAGTCTTTTTGGGGGTCTATACCAGCTTTGGACATCTAGAGAAGGACATTTTTGCCCATTCTTTGCAGAATACCCCAAGCTCTGTCATATAGGATGGAGAGCGTCTGTGATCAGCAATTTTCAAGTCTTGCCACAGATTCTCTCAATTGGATTTAGGTCTGGACTATGACCGGGCCATTCTAACACATGAATATGCTTTGATCGAAACCATTCCATTGTAGCTCTGGCTGGATGTTTAGGGTCGTTGTCCTGCTGGAAGGTGAACCTCCGCTCCACTCTCAAGTCTTTTGCAGACTCTAACAGGTTTTCTTCTAAGATCGCCCTGTATTTGGCTCCATCCATCTTCCCATCAATTCTGACCAGCTTCCCTGTCCCTGCAGAAGAAAAGCATCCCCACAACATCATGCTGACACCACCATGTTTCACAGTGGGGATGGTGTGTTCAGTGTGATGTGCAGTGTTCGTTTTCGGCCACACATAGCGTTTTGCTTTTAGGCCAAAAAGTTACATTTTGGTCTCATCCGACCAGAGCACCTTCTTCCACATGTTTGCTGTGTCCCCCATGTGGCTGCAATTGAGACTTCTTTTGGCTTTCTTTCAACAATGGCTTTCTTCTTGCCACTCTTCCATAAAGGGCAGATTTGTGGAGAGCACGACTAAAAGTTGTCCTGTGAGAAGATTCTCCCACCTGAACTGTGGTTCTCTGCAGCTCCTCCAGAGTTACCATGGGCCTCTTGGCTGCTTTTCTGATAAAAGAGGAAGTAAACCCTGATGGGGTTCACTTCCTCTATATTCCCCTGCAAAGTAAAAGCATAATGGGCTACTATGCATCGCATAGTAGCCCATTATGTGTCACTTACCTGCAAACGAAGCCTGTGATGTCCCCTGTGCAGGCAGCGTCCATCTTCAGCACCTCTTCCTTCCGGGGCCTCGACTCCGGCTCTGTGACTGGCCGGAGTCACGTGGCATCACTCCCGCGCATGCGCACAGGAGCCGTCAGTCACGGCACGAACGAAGTGAAGAAACGGCACAGTGGGCCGTTTCTTCACTGCGCATGTGCCGAATGACGGCAATGCAAGTACACTGCATATCTCCTAAACTGTGCAGGTTTAGGAGATATGCAGGAAACTTACAGGTAAGCCTTATTATAGGCTTACCTGTAGGTTAAAGCGGTTGCCACGGGTTGACAACCACTTTAATGCTCTCCTTGCCTGGCCGGTCAGTTTAGATGGACGGCCATGTCTTGGTAGGGTTGCAGTTGGGCCATACTCTTTCCATGTTCAGATGATGGATTGAACAGAGCTCTTTGAGATGTTCAAAGCTTGGGATAAAGGGATTTTTTTGTATAACTTACCGTAAAATCCTTTTCTCTGAGTTCACTGACAGACACAGCCTTCTTATGACACATGGGGGTTATGCTCATCCTACTAGGAGTAGACTAGGCAAAAAAAAAACAAAAGCGTAGGTTGGCCCCTCCCAGGGGGCCGTCCTCACCTCAGCATATAATCCCCCTGCTCTGCATAGCACATCAGTTCGTAACAAGCTGTACAAAACCAACGCAGAGGGGTGGGTGCTGTGTCTGTCAGTGAACTCAGAGAAAAGGATTGTACGGTAAGTTATACAAAAAATCCCTTTTTCTCTTCCGTTCACTGACAGACACAGCCTTCTTATGACACATGGGGACGTCTCAAAGCTGTGCCAATCAAGAGGGGTGGGCAAACCATAACAAATGTACCCAACAGAAAGACGCCCTCTCAGGCGGCGCTAACCGCGCCTAAACTGCCGCTTGTAATACCTTGCGGCCAAAAGCAGCATCCGAGGATGCTACAACATCAACTTTGTAAAACTTAGTAAACGTGTGCACTGAGGCCCAAGTAGCAGCCTTGCACACCTGGGACACCGAAGCCTGGTGTCTAAACGCCCAGGAATTACTAACTGCCCTGGAGGAATGAGCCGTGACTGGAAACGGGGGAACCTTACCCCGAATCTCATATGCATGAGTCACGGTCCTCCAACGTGATACGGTAGCTGACGAAGCCTCAAAGCCCTTGCGCGACCCTTCTGTCAGCAAAAATAAAGAATCAGACTTCCTAAAAGAAGCTGTAGAACTTAAATACACCCGCAAAGCCCTCACCACATCCAAAGAATGCAGCTCGACCTCTTTTGGATGTGACGGGTGCGGACACAATGAGGGAAGAACAATATCCTCATTTAAATGAAAAGAAGAAACCACCTTCGGAAGAAATGAAGGTGAAGGCCGCAGAACTGCCTTGTCCTTATGTAGGACCAAGTAAGGTGACCTGCAGGACAAAGCTGCCAGCTCCGACACCCGCCTGGCGGATGTGATAGCCACCAGAAAAGCCACCTTCTGCAACAATAAGCGTAGGGGAATGTCCCTGATCTTTTCATATGGCGGTTTCTGTAACACAGAAAGCACCAAATTCAAATCCCACGGCGCCAAGGGCGACCGTATCC
>BLSH010250340.1:308446-323205 GCA_018402905.1 Glandirana rugosa
GAGAAGAGTTACCACAATAGAGGTATTTGTAAGGTATCGGAAGACACCTACAACCTGTCAGACGTGGAGAAGAACCATGCTTTCATGGTGTTTACTCCAAATTCTGACTCTACCATCTGGATGTTGCAGCTGAAATCCAGACTCATCAGACCAGACAACGTTTCTCCAATCTTCTATTGCCCAATTTTGTTGATCCTGTGCCAATTGTAGCCTCAGTTTTGTTCTTCTTTATACTTCTGTCTTCTTTCATCCTTCTTTCTTCTTCCTTCTTATTTCTTTTTCCTTCTTTCTTCTTTTTTTCTTCTTATTTTTTTCCTTCTTCCTTATTTCCTCTTCCTTCTTATTTCCTTCTTCTTTCCTCTTCTCTAAATAATGAATAGCAAGCAGAAGCAGCATGTCATCATTGGGTTCTTGACGAAGAAGAGGTGCAGACTGTCCAACATCCACAGAAGGCTATGGAATGTTTATGGAGATAACACCATTGAGAAGAGCAATGTCTTGTCATGGGTGACTCTTGTCAATAGTGTCTTCTCCATAAACGTTCTGTAGCCTTCTGTGGATGTTGGACAGCCTGCACCCCTCCTTCATCAAGAACTCAACGAGGACACACTGCTTGTTGTTGGAATCCATTATTTGCCTGCAATGATAATGAAGAAGGAGGAGTTGCTATAGAGGAACAGTTACTCTACCAACACATGAAATTTGAACAACCAATGTAAGTTAAAGAGGAAGTAAACCCAGACAGGGTTTACTTTCCTCTACATTCCCCTGTAAAGTAGAATCATAATGGGCTACTATGCATCGTATTGTAGCCCATTATGTGCCATTCACCTGCAAATGTAGCCTGCGATGTCCCTGCTCCAGGCCGCATCCATTTTCTGCCCCTCTTCCTTCCGGGGCCACGACTCCGGCGCTGTGACTGGCCAGAGTCGCATGACGTCACTCCCGCGCATGCCATTCACGGCACGGTCGCACTGGAGGAACGGCACGGAGGCTGTTTCTTCACTGCGCATGTGCCGACTTGACGTCGGCACAGCAAATATACTGCATATCTCCTGAATCGTGCAGGTTTAGGAGATATGCAGTGCACCTACAGGTAAGCCTTATCATAAGCTTACCTGTAGGTTAAAGTGGTTGTCACAAGTTGACAACCACTTTAACAAAAAAGTTATGCCCGCTTTTACATTTCGTTTGGAACAGCCCTCATATATTGTATCGCATACAAACTTGAAATAGATTGCAAACATATAAAAATAACCTTTTTCTCCCTCTTGGAAGAAAGCTCAAATATCCATTAGGACACGTAAAAAGGATATTGATCCACTGTAATGCCTGCAATTTTGATTAGTCCCGATCTGAGCTTGCAGTAAGCGGATACTGGTATTAATCCACACAGAACACTTGTCATGCCAAATGCTACTTTGCATCCAACATGGTGAATATGTCTACCAGGGCAAAGTGGACTCCTAGTCAATTAACATGAATATCTGTGGTATAGTTCATTCACATACAGCACCCTTTATCGACTTTTTACACCCTTGAAATAATTTTCAGATCTCTGGAAAACCCTAGGGTGGCTTTCTGACCACCTCCGTATGGCCATCATTCTTCTTACTGGCCACCAAGAAGAATGATGGTCATACGGAGGTGGTCAGAATGCCACCCTAATATACTGCTAAAAAGGACATTGGTGTCATGCAGCTGACTCTGCCAAGTGGCATTAGCCCTCAGAACTATGCAGGCACCATTAAATGGGGGGGGGGTCAATCAACCACAGCACAAGGAACCCCTAGACTCCTAGGAAACTCTTGAGGAACCTTGGATTTCCACAGAACCATGGTTGAGAATGACTGGAATACAGCATCCACTTGTCCCAAATGCTGCCTGTGTTTTGAGAATATAAAGATATTAAAAAAACATGTAATAGCTAGTGTCCATTCAGGATCGTATTCGGCTCCAAAACCTGATATGATCTGAAAGGTAGATTGTTATAAATAAAAACCACCATACTGTATATAAATGACCAAATTCACAGTCAAGTCTTTGACATCACTAACTAATCACGGTTTTTGCTTATTGTTTAATCACGACTGTGCCTGAATTCACCACACCAAACCATTCTCAATCCAGGCATAGCTGTACTACATAAGTGACAATGTCCATCATCCTATATGAACGCCTTCAAGAGTTTGTGCGAGGGGCGTTCAAGTCAAACCGAGACTTTTAATTTTACAGGTATAAAAAGGAATGCTAAGTGGCAAGTGTGTCCTATTACTGATAGGTGACGCACATGTCGCAGTCCAGAGACCGTTAATCAAGATGGCAGACAACAGTGTTAGTGCGTGCATGGAACATTGTGTGGTGATGGTGTGTCTTGTGTTTTCTGGGTCAAAAGTGGCGTTATTCATGTGAATTTTCTACCCCGTGTTGTCGGAAAAAACAGCCTGGTTTGATCACTAAGGGGCGTCCTGTTGCTCAAGGACAATGCAGGAGCTCATACCGCTCACCGTACTATGGGCACTAGGGATCGACCGTTTATCGGTACGGCCGATTATTGCGGGCCAAAATCAACATTTTCTGAAAAATCTATATCAGTCGCAAAATAGGCCAATATTACCGATATCGGTCTCCGCGGGCAGCGGCCATCTTTTTGGGGCCCAGATGCCTGCAGACCCAGTGCGCAGGGGTGTGCGGCACATGCACACAACGTCATTACGCCTCCGCTCACTGGGCCTAACGTTCTGAGTCTGACAGGCCTCCCTCGCCTCGACACTCGGACAAACATGCCAGCAGCCAGCCTCCCACCCACAGTAAGGTGCCAAGCCACTAAGGCCAGCCAGCCAGCAGCCTCCCACCCACAGCCAGGTGCCAGGCCAGCCAGCAGCCACCCACCCACAGCAAGGTGCCAGCCAGCAGCCACATCAAGGTGCCAGCAAGCAGCCACCCACCCACCCAGAGCAAGGTGCCAGCAAGCAGCCACACACCCACAGCAAGGTGCCAGCCAGCAGTCACCCATGCACAGGTGCCAGCCAGCAGCCAGCCACCCACACACCCACCCACCCACAGCAGGGTGCCAGCCAGATAGCCACCCAGGCACCCACAGCAGTTAATGCAAGATTCGTGCAGACAATTTTTGTTTTTGAAAAGTTTAAATGTACAAAATATAGGCTATCGGCAGGAGAAGTGGCCAAAATATCGATAGCGTGTCGGTACCGAAAAAACAATATCGGTCGATCCCTAATGCGCACATTACAGCAAATCGGCTGGGATGTATTGCCCCATCCCCCTTACACCCGGGACCTTGCTCCAAGTGATTAAGACCAGTTTGGACCCCTAAAAAAAATTCCTCGGGGTCAGCAGTGATGAGGAAGTGAAGCAGGCTGTCCTAGGATGGTGCCGGCGTACTGACAAATCTTTCTGTGCCGAAGCTTTCCAGGCATTAGTTGAGATAAGTGTATAAAAGTAGCGGGGGGGGGGGGGATATCAAAAAATAAATGCAGTTTCCAATCCTTGAAATTGTTCTTTTATTATATAAACTCAAAAGTCCCGGTTTGACATACACGCCCCTCGTATGTTGTGTATTTCACTCACTATAGATGTCCCAATCACAAAAAAACATCTAATATTCAGAGTTGTCCATGCATTTATATAGGTATCAATAACTTCTAATATATCAATTCCAAAGGGATCATAGCATTGCAAAGTAGACACAACCCTGTCTATGCATATATAGAGAAATCCGTTGAATCTGACCCAAATGTCATTGGAAATGTTCAGTCGCATTTGCAATTTCTTTAGTAGGACATCTACAGGGAGACATCTCTATGTTCAGTCCCATAGCCAGTTCATTAATGGTGCATCTACAGGGAGATAACGCCCTGTGGATGCAATACTAATGAGTTGGATATGGGACTGAATATACCCACTGACGCACGGGTGATCTCTGACTTATTTTTATATATACAGTTGTGCTCATAAGTTTGCATACCCTGGCAGAATTTATGATTTCTTGGCCATTTTTCAGAGAATATGAATGAGAACACAAAAACATTTCTTTCACTCATGGTTGGTGTTTGGCTGAAGCCATTTATTATCAATCAACTGTGTTTACTCTTTTTATATCATAATGACAGCAGAAACTACCAAAATGACCCTGATCAAAAGTTTACATACCCCATTTCTTAATACCGTGTATTGCCCCCTTTAACATCAATGACAGCTTGAAGTCTTGTGTGGTATTTGTGGATGAGACTCTTTATCTTCTCAGATGGTAAAACTTGCCCATTCCTTTTGGCAAAAAGCCTCCAGTTCCTGGAAATTCTTGGGCTGTCTTGCTTTGACTGCATGTTTGAGATCTCCCCAGAGTGGCTCAATGATATTGAGGTCAGGAGACTGAGATGACCACTCCAGAACCTTCACTTTATTCTGCTGTAGCCAATGACAGGTCAACTTGTGTTTTAGATCATTGTCATGTTGGAATGTCCAAGTCCCATGTGCAGCTTCCTGGCTGATGAATGCAAATGCTCCTCCAGTATTTTTTAATAACATTCTGCATTCATCTTGCCATCAATTTTGACCAAATTCCCTGTGCCTTTGTAGCTCACACATCCCCAAACCATCAGCGATCCACCTCCGAGTTTCACAATTCTTGTTGACTCCCCTCAAAATGTAACGTTTATGGTTGTGGCCAAAAAGCTCAATTTTGGTCTCATCACTCCAAATGACTTTGTGCCAGAAGGTTTGAGTCTTGTCTCTGTGCTGTTTGGCGTATTGTAAGTGGGATACTTTGTGGCGTTTGCGTAGTAATGGCTTTCTTATGGCAAATCGACCATGCAGCCCACCTTTCTTTAAGTGCCTCCTTATTGTGCATCTTGAAACAGCCACACCACATGTTTTCAGAGAGTCCTGTATTTCACCTGAAGTTATTTGTGGGTTTTTCTTTGCATCCCGAATAATTTTCCTTGCAGTTGTGGCTGAAATCTTAGTAGGTCTACCTGACCGTGGTTTGGTTTCAACAGAACCCCTCATTTTCCACTTCTTGATTAGAGTTTAAACACTGCTGATTGGCATTCTCAATTCCTTTGATATCTTTTTATATCCCTTTCCTGTTTTATACAGTTCAGCTACCTTTTCCCGCAGATCGTGTGACAATTCTTTTGCTTTCCCCATAACTCAGAATCCAGAAACGTCAGTGCAGCACTGGATGAAAGATGCAAGGGTCAGGAGTCCAGAAATTTAATGAACTTTTATACACACACACTAATTACAAGCAAACAGCCATTCAAACCCCTTTGTGTTAACTTGTGTGCATGTTATCAGGCCAAAATCACCAGGGTATGTAAACTTTTGATCAGGGTCATTTGGGGAGTTTCTGTTGTCATTATGATATAAAAAGAGTAAACACAGTTGATTGATAATAAATGGCTTCAGCCAAACACCAACCATGAGTGAAAGAAATGTTTTTGTGTTCTCATTCACATTCTCTGAAAAATGGCCAAGAAATCATAAATTCTGCCAGGGTATGTAAACTTATAAGCACAACTGTATATATGCATGGACAGACATGTTAATTGACTTTTGGTCCAGAGCAAAACTATTCAGGATTAAAAATATGGTATCTCATCTAGGAGTCCACTTTGCCCTGGTGGATATGTTAATTATGTGGAATGCAAAGTAGCATTTGGGATGCTGAGTGATCTATGTGGATTAATCAATACCAGTATCTGCTTATTGCAAGCCCAGATCAGGACTATTCAGAATTGTAGCATTACAGAGAATCAAAATGGATGTTGATGAAGCTCTGGACTAAAAGCTAAACACGATCTAGAGTGATATCCAATCTTAGGAGACCGTTTTCTATCATTTGGGGCACCTGTAGTATCATCATTCTAATCCTTTGTTCTCATTGTCCAGTATTTTGGCCGCCAGCACGTTTTATCTAGATTAAAAAATCTATACTGGACCATTCATTGACTTATGGCCCTTTCTTTTTTTACATTTTTAATGGATATTTGAAGTGGGAAAATGTTCGAATGCCATAGGTGGCTGTGCGGACCCCCCTTGGATGTTGTGTAGTTGGGGTCTGTTATATTCCTTTTTTTTTTTACATAGTTACATTGGTTCAGCTTGGACCACTGTAACTATGTATGCGCCATACTTGTAGGATCCCTCTAGAACAGCCATTCTCAACCAGGATTCCTCCAGAAGTTGCTATGGCTTCCTCAAGCTGGTGCTAATTGACCTCCTATTTGATAGTGCCTACCTAGTTTCATCAACGCCACTTGGCAGAGCCAGTTGTATGATATGATAATGATCTTTTTGGCTGTAAAAGTTGCATTCTGTCTCCCACTTTAATGGCGTTCTTCCTATTGGCCACCAATGTAAGGGGCAATTGTCCCACTGACCTGGGCCAGCCAGCCGCTGGGCATGGGCACCATTCAGCGAACACTTTGCATTTTTTCAATGAATGAAAAGCATTCTCTGATTGGACCAGGTGGAGTGCCATACCTGGAATTCTCCATAAATATTGGGGTGATATACAAGCTTGATACATCTGTGATCAAGTGTCTGTGGGCTTGGGCTCTGACTTCACATACTTGCTATCCCTTTTGTCTAGATATTCACATTAGAGTGGATGCTGGGTTGCCCCGTTCTCTGATTGACATACAAATGAGGACCACCTAGTTCTCTGAATTACCTTGGCAGTCTTCCTGTATCATCATTAAACAGCCAAGACGCTTGTAGCACAAGCAGCAGTTTATATCCCCTGCGGCCTTGCATGGGATGTATGCATGCTGATACATGACATGCTCTATATACTTACCTTTACTTTTCTGACTGAGAGGCAGCTACCCCCACTCCACTCTCTATATATTGGAAGCCTAAAACCTAGACCAACGGTCTCCAAACTATGGCCCTCTAGTTGTTCAGGAACTACAATTCACATCATGTCTGTGAATGTCAAGAGATTTACAATGTCCCATGGGATGTGTAGTTCCGCAACAACTGGAGGGCCGTAGTTTGGAGATCCCTGATCTAGACCATAAAACCTATTCCATCAATGGTTGAATGGTCCTTCCACAAGAATTTGGAGGGTGTCTGCTGGAATTTGTACCCATTTGTAAGGTCAGTTACTGATGTTGAATGAGAAGACCTGGCTCATCATCGACGTTCCAATTGATCCCAAAGGTGTTCAGTGGGGTTGAAGTCAAAGCTCTGTACAGGACACTTAAGTTCCTCCACACCAAACTGGTCACACTATGTCTTTATGGAGCTGGCTTTGTACATGGGGACAGTCATGCTGGAACAGAAAAGGGTCTTCACCAAACTGTTACCACAACTTTGGAATAGCACAATTATCTACAATGTCTTTGTATGATGGAGTATTAACAGGGTCCTTCACTGGAGACACCTGAACCTCAATATTTGTCGGACTGTCCACATCATTTGTGCCATATAGTGTATCTATTTGGAGTGGGATGACCTCATTACTAATATTGATAGAGTTCTTCAATCATGAACCTCCAAGGACAAGGCTGATGTTGGATGGGAAGACCTGGCTCACCATCAACATTCCAATTAATTTCAAAGGTGTTCAGTAGGGATGAGGTCAGGGCTCTGTACAGGACACTCAAGTTCCTTCACACCATGTCTTTATGGAGCTAGCTTTGTACAAAGGGGAACAGTCATGGTGGAACAGAAAAGGGTCTTCACCAAACTGGTACCACAAGTTTGGAAGACACAATTGTCTATCATGTCTTTGTATGACTGAAGACTCCTGAACTCATTTATTGTCCTCATACTTTTTGTCCATATAGAACAGGGTTATGCAATTAGCTGACCTCCAGATGTTGCAGAACTACAAATCCCATGAGGCATATCAAGACTGCCACAAGCATGAAAGCCAGAGGCAGAGGCAAGATGGGACTTGTAGTTTTGCAACAGCCGGAGGTCCGCTAATTGCATATCCCTAATATAGAAGATTTGATGATCAGGTGTTCACCAACTTTTGGCCATACAGTATGTAGTGTTTATAGGAAAACCCAGGAAGTGCCGCAGGGACAGAGCTGCACAACTTCATTAAGTGCCAGTATCAAGAGTGAGGAGATGCCCCTCCCACATTGTTGGTTGCTAGGGCTCTGGCAGCTCTGAGGCCGCCTGCATTCTAGCAGCCAATGACACTCAGCCGCACAATGTCATTGGTTGTGAGGACGCCAGCAGCCTCACCAGGGTCCTAGCAACAAATCAGGCTAAGCTGCACAATGTCATTGGTTGCTAGGATGTCAGCAGCCCTGAGGCCGCCAGCATCCTGGCAACTAATGAAGCATTATACTACTCTTTATGAATTCTAGGGATTATGTTTCTTCTGCAATAAAGGTTTCTGACCTCCCAGTTGGCTGTCTTCTGTAGAGTATACACTGATCTGTGTTCACTCCCAGGATCTTCTGGGTGCCGGGATGAAATAACTTCTATGCGCAAGAGTTACATCAACGACGGTGCCTGCAAAGGAGTTTGCAGATGTTGCATCGCTGGAGTAGAGGTAAGTTTAGAGTTCAGTTCCGCTTTACGTATGTGTATAATGAATGGCTGTGCACGTGTTAGAAAAGGGCGCTACACGTGTGATTCAGCATCTTCCTCGGACTCGAGAGCGCTGCCCCGACACGTGTTACAGCCCAGGTCCCTCGCCGGTCTCCATTCTGCTGCGCCTGCTCTGGCTGCGTGCGGGGGGGTGAAATTATCTCTGCGTCCAGAGCTCGTTACCCTGCCGGCCAAGATGTGATAACAGCGGGATTGTCGCTCACCACAGATCTCGGGCCTAATGAGCCGTAAAGTGACAACAGTAACCGCGAGTGACAAGGAGGGAAAAGAACTGAAAACTCCATTTTTTCCACGCGTTTTCCGCAAAACAGCGCTGAGGGGCCCCGCTCTCCCCCCCTCTATAACAGGTTGTTAAGCACGGACAGGAAATCACATCTCATAAATAATGCTTAAGAGCCCCTCGCTATATAAATTGAACGTGTTGTGAATTGTGCTCGGCCCCTTTGTAGCGCTCGGCGCCTGAAGCTCCGAGAACAGAAGATGTCATTTTCATTACTTTTTAATGAGGTGCCAATTAATGGCAGAGCCGAGCGCTCAGGAGAGACGGAGTCACCGAGCCCCCCCCCCCTTCGCCACCACCCCGCTTTCTTCACACCTCCCTGTTTTTTTTGTGCTCCGTCGTCCATGCATCTTTACCCCGGAGCCCACCGTGGGAACGCCGCCAAGCCCAGGGTGAGCGGAGAGAGAGGCGGGAAGAAAAAAAAAAATTCATTAAATTACAATCTCATCTGCAGCGCATAGACAAATTCCACTCGGCTTTGATCTTCAAAAGAGCAATTTGTAATATGAGTTGTGCTCGCCCTTCTCCAGCCAACTGGGAGAGGTGAGAGGAATAACTAATTGTTTAGGATTCTCGGTTCGTCTGAACGCCGCTAACCTCTTCATCGCTGAATCTTCCACAGCTAGACCGCCGCTTATCGGCACTTACAGAAGTCGGGCAGATTGTGGCCTTTGCATGGCTGGATTAAATTGGATTCAGTTCCCTCAATCGCAGATTTGAATGGTTTTGGAGATTGGAAAAAGATATATATATTTTTTTAAAGTTAAAATCCAGATACAAAAACTTCCTCAAACTCAGAGGCATTACTGGAACCTTTAGGGCCCCAGTGAAAGAAACCATGAAGGGTCCCCCTGACCGCCTCCTTTCTTCTGGTCCCCAGGGCCCTTTCCTCTGGTCAGCACAGGGATGGTGGGAACTCCTCATAATGGGCACAGCGGGTGTACAGCCAGGGAACTCAGCACAGGGGTGGTGGGAACCCCTCATAATGGGCACAGCAGATGTACAGACCCAGGAACTCAGCACAGGGGTGGTGGGAACCCCTCATAATGGGCACAGCTGGTGTACAGACCTTGGAACTCAGCACAGGGATGGTTGGAACCCCTCATAATGGGCACAACAGGTGTACAGATCCAGGAACTCAGCACAGAGATGGTGGGAACCCCTCATAATGGGCACAGCAGGTGTACAGACCTTGGAACTCAGCACAGGGATGGTTGGAACCCCTCATAATGGGCACAGCAGGTGTACAGACCTGGAACTCAGCACAAGGATGATGGGAACCCCTCATAATGGGCTCAGCAGGTGTACAGACCCAGGAACCCAGCACAGGGATCGTTGGAACCCCTCATAATGGGCACAGCAGGTGTACAGACCCGGGAACTCAGCACAGGGATGGAGGGAACCCCTCATAATGGGCACAGCAGGTGTACAGACCCGGGAACTCAGCACAGGGATGGCGGGAACCCCTCATAATGGGCACAGCTGGTGTACAGACCTGGAAACTCAGCACAGGGATGTTGGAACCCCTCATAATGGGCACATAAGGTGTTACAGATCCAGAAACTCAACACAGGGATAGTGAGAACCCCTCATAATGGGCACAGCAGGTGTACAGACCTTGGAACTCAGCACAGGGATGGTGGAAACCCCTCATAATGGGCACAACAGGTATACAGATCCAGGAACTCAGCACAGGGATGGTGGGAACCTCTCATAATGGGCACAGCAGAAACATTGTGCAGGGACCCTTTAGGGACCAATCATTTCACCCCTTGTATGGGTGATTTTAGTAAGTGGCAGGACAGATCCAGTCCTACATTTTTAGTGATGAATCGCACTCTTTTAGATGCCGCAGCCAACATTAACCAACTTTTCTTCCTAAGCAAAGCGGACACCCCTTATTTTCCTATCACATGCGAAGCCTGTCTACTCCAAACGAAGCGACACCTTTCCCTCCCCCCACACCCCCCCATGTATTTTATTAATCGCTTTGTGCACTTTGTTTTATTGCCAGCAGCCTATTTCATTCAGGAGTTTTTGCTGAGGTTATTTTCCTCCTCCCGGCGCGGTCTTCAGCTACACTATTCTGTATTTTTCCCTTTTCTATCCCCCCGAGCTGGAAGGTGACTTTAGATTGAGAGAGCCACCCACTAGTCGCGCACTTAAGAAGCCGGTGAAATTGAAACTGCAACGGAAAATTGGACCAGCAGAGTTAAAAGGCAGTTTGTTTGCGAAATCAGCGCCGAAGCGATCAGTGTGTGTCTATCCAATATAGCTCCCAGCCTGGCCTTCTCCCGAAGAACAGGCACAACTCATACGTGACTGAACTGAGAACCGCGTTCTTCCGTCTGCCCACGGCGATGGTGTGCCGCGTGCGGCCTGGACACAATTTACCGCGCACCCCTCGCCGGCAGCTGTGTGCATCATAACCTGAATATAACGGCAAGTGTGCCTCGCAGTGATTCCAAGCAATCCAGAAAATAAAAAAGAAAAACTTTTTTTATTTCTTTTTTTTACCTAATACATTAAATCTACGGCTAAGGACGTCTCCAGATCTACGTGTCGAAATCCCACTAAATCACATTAGACCGATTGTATATTGGCAGCGGTAGGAGCGCCCTACCGAGGAGTCATAGGAGGACGCTACAGTCCCATGTTGACTCGTTATTGTAACCTTTATGCCAAAATATTCCACTTTTTCTGCAGTTTCTTGATGTTAATTCATAATCAGATGTGTAAACTCTCCCCCTAGTGGCTGTCTGTATCAACGAACATTAGAGATGAGCTTGGGCATCAATTCATCTCTAGGCAATCTCTGAATTTGCGTTTTTTTTTAAAAAAACAAAGTCGGAAACCAGCAGTAAAAAAAATAAAAAAATAAAAATCTCTTTATTTAATGATGTCTGGTAAAAAGTTCCAATACAAAAACAAGCACTAAGTGTTTCAGCCTACTACAGCCTTAGTCATAGCTATGACTAAGGCCTTTGCAGGCTGAAACACATTAGCGCTTGTTTTTGTATTGGAAATTTTTACCCCACATGATGAAATAAAGAGAGGATTTTTATACCACTGCACATTCACCTAGTTCATGGGTCCTCAAGCTGTGGCCCTTCAGCTGTTGTGGAACTATAAGTCCCACTAGGCATTGCAAGGCCGACCGTTACAAATATGACTCCCAAAGGCAGAGGCATGATGGGACTTGTAGTTCTGCCACAGGTTGAGCACCCATGACCTAGTTGCTGACCTTATTTATTGGATTAGTCCTGTTTGGGCTTGTGGAAGGCGTAGTCAAGCACGGCGATAGCTTTTGCCTCTCTGGATTTGGATGATCCGGTAGCAGCGCCTTGTGAAAATTATTTTATTAGGTGTGGCGCTCTTCTAAAATATAAATGCCTGCTGTTCCTTTTCCTTTGCAAGCATGACTCCCAAAGGCAGAGGCATAGTGGGACTTGTAGTTCTGCCACAGGTTGAGCACCCATGACCTAGATCTGCTTGTCGAAATCCCACGAAATCGCATTAGACCGATCGTATATTGGCAGCGGTAGGAGCGCGCTACCGAGGACACTACAGTCACATGTTGCCTCGTTATTGTAACCTTTATGCCAAAATGATTTTTCACTTTTTCTGCTGTTTCTCGGTGTTAATTGATAATCAGATGTGTAAACTCTCCCCCTAGTGGTTGTCTATATTGACAAACATTAGAGATGAGCTTGGGCATCAATTCATCTCTAGGCAATCTCCGATTTTGCGCTTTTTTTTTTAAACAATAAATTCGGAAACCAGCAGTAAAAAAAATGTTCTCTTTATTTCATCATGTGGGTGAAAAGTTTCAATACGAAAACAGGCACTGAAGTGTTTCAGCCTACGACAGCCTTAGTCATAGCTATGACTAAGGCCTTTGTAGGCTGAAACATGTTAGCGCTTGTTTTTGTATTGGAAATTTTTACTCCACATGATATAAAGAGAGAGGATTTTTATACCACTGCACATTCACCTAGTTCATGGGTCCTCAAGCTGTGGCCCTCCAGCGGTTGTGGAACTACAAGTCCCACGAGGCATTGCAAGGCCAACAGTTACAAGCATGACTCCCAAAGGCAAAGGCATGATGGGACTTGTAGTTCTGCCACAGGCTGAGCACCCATGACCTAGTTGCTGACTTTATTTATTGGATTAGTCCTGTTTGGGCTTGTGGAAGGCGCAGTCAAGCACGGCGATAGCTTTTGCCTCTCTGGATTTGGATGATCCGGTAGCAGCGCCTTGTGAAAATTATTTTATTAGGTGTGGCGCTGTTCTAAAATATAAATGCCTGCTGTTCCTTTTCCAGGTGGCGCGTTGTTGTGGCATTGTCGTATATAAAGTGATGAAAAAAAAAATAATAATAATACTATACTATAAAATACCAATGGCTCCTATAAGTCAAATTCCATAATGTGAAGATATAAATAATGGGTTAGTACAAAATGAATAGATCAGATTGGTGCTAGAGAATGTGCGTTGTTAATGAATTAATAATGGTACATAATAAAAGTTCATTCGAAAACTGATATACAAATTCATATACTTCCAAAAAATTCATAAGTGAAGTTCATAAAAGACTGTGCTGAAAAATCCATTTAAAAGTCCATATGAAAAGTGATCTGTGCAAAGTGACTGGTATTCTTAAGTTTCTGAATATTGCTGCTGCCCCCCCCCAGTGGTAATAAACTCACCAGAAGAATTCACCCCACAAGGAGGTACAATGCTTTCTTAAGAAATCCTGTTGTTAGTTCAGGTGCTCCTCTGTAATTTTGGGCTCCTTAGGGCCCCCTATGGATATGCACTTACCATGGGCGTCCGCAGGTAGGGGCAAAGTGGGGCAATTGCCCCCCCCCCCGGAATCAGGGATCGGATCGGGGATTCCCCACTGGGTTCTTATCCTCTTGAGCCATGTATGCAGTCTGATCGTCTCTTGTGCCATGTCCACAGTCTCTGACCGTCTCCTGTACCATGTCTCTAGTCTCTGACCATCTCCTGTATTATGTTTGCAGTCTCTGTTTCCTGTACCATGTCTCTAGTCTCTGACCGTCTCCTGTATTATGTTTGCAGTCTCTGACTGTTTCCTGTACCACGTCTGCAGTCCCTGACCATCTCCTGTACCATGTCCGCAGTCTCTGACCATCTCCTGTACCATGTCTGCAGTCTCTGACCATCTCCTGTACTATTTCTGCAGTCTCTGACCATCTCCTGTACCATGTCTGCAGTCTCTGACCATCTCCTGTACTATTTCTGCAGTCTCTGACCATCTCCTGTACTATTTCTGCAGTCTCTGACTGTCTCCTGTACCATGTCTGCAGTCTCTGACCGTCTCCTGTACCATGTCTGCAGTCTTTGACCGTCTCCTCTACCATGTCTGCAGTCCGTGACCGTCTCCTCTACCATGTCTGCAGTCTGTGACCGTCTCCTGTACCATGTCCGCAATCTCTGACCGTCTCCTGTACTATGTCTGCAGACTCTGATCGTCTCCTGTACCATGTCCGCGGTCTCTGACTGTCTCCTGTACCATGTCTGCAGTCTCTGACCGTCTCCTGTACCATGTCTGCAATCTCTGGCCATCTCCTGTACCATGTCTGCAATCTCTGGCCATCTCCTGTATCATGTCTGCAGTCTCTGACCATCTCCTCTACCATGTCTGCAGTCTCTGACCATCTCCTGTACCATGTCCACAGTCTCTGACCAACTCCTGTAGTATGTCTGCAGTCTCTGACCGTCTCCTGTATATATGACTGCGGTTGGGGATGCAGCTGAGAATATGATTGAGGGGGTGCAGGTAAGGATTTGACTAGGATTGGGGGTGCAGGTAAGAATATGACTGGGGTGGGGGGTTCAGATGAGAATATGACTG
>BLSH010250340.1:324353-351689 GCA_018402905.1 Glandirana rugosa
GCCAACCTATTCATCCTTCTCTTGGTCGTTTCTCATGTAAGTACCTCTGGTTTCCGTACCTCAAAAAACTCCTCCTCCCCCACCAGGTGACACACTTTCCGTCGTCCTCATGTCTTATCACAGGTAACATGACGTTGGTCTCCATGAATGTACTCTTTGCTGGTTCTCTTCCTACTTATCCAACCGCACCTCTAGCGTTACTTACAATTCTACTTCCTCCTCTCCTCTTCCTTTCTTTGTTGGGATTCCCCCAAGGTTCTGTTCTTGGACCTCTCTGCTGCCTTTGAGACAGTGGACCACCCCCTCCTCCTCAAAAAACGTCATGCCTTTGGTCAACATGAATGTTCTCTTTGCTGGTTCTCTTCCTACTTATCCAACCGCACCTTTAGCGTTACAATTCTACTTCCTCCTCTCCTCTTCCTTTCTTTGTCGGGATGCCCCAAGTTTCTGTTCTTGGACCTCTCTGCTGCCTTTGCGATAGTGGACCACCCCCTCCTCCTCAAAAAACTCCATGCATTTGGTCTCCATGAATGTACTCTTTGCTGGTTCTCTTCCTACTTATCCAACTGCACCTTTAGCGTTACTTACAATTCTACTTCCTCCTCTCCTCTTCCTTTCTTTGTTGGAATGCCCCAAGGTTCTGTTCTTGGACCTCTCTGCTGCCTCCTCAAAAAACTCCATGACGTTGGTCTCCATGAATGTACTCTTTGCTGGTTCTCTTCCTACTTATCCAACCGCACCTCTAGCGTTACTTACAATTCTACTTCCTCCTCTCCTCTTCCTTTCTTTATTGGGATTCCCCCAAGGTTCTGTTCTTGGACCTCTCTGCTGCCTTTGAGACAGTGGACCACCCCCTCCTCCTCAAAAAACTTCATGCCTTTGGTCACCATGAATGTTCTCTTTGCTGGTTCTCTTCCTACTTATCCAACCGCACCTTTAGTGTTACAATTCTACTTCCTCCTCTCCTCTTTCTGTCTCTGTTGGGATGCCCCAAGGTTCTGTTCTTGGACCTCTCGAATTCTCCATTTACACCTCCACCCTGGGTCAGCTGATAGCCTCTCATGGCTTCCAATACCATCTCTATGCTGATGACACCCAAATCTATCTCTCTACCCCTCAGCTCACTCCTTCGGTCTCATGTATCACTAACTTACTAACAGACATATCAGCCTGAATGTTACACCACTTCCTCAGACTCAATCTATCCAAAACCGAGCTCCTGACTTTTCCTCCCCTAAGTGCCCCTTCCCCTGATTTCTCTGTCAAGATCAAATAGCACTACTATCGCATGCCAAGGTTCTAGGTGTAATCCTGAACTCTGAACTATCCTTTCGGGCCCTAAGTCCAAACGCTGTCCAAATCTTGCCGCCTCAACCTCCGCAACATCTCCAAAATACACCCCCTTCCTAACCAATGACTCCACAAAGGTCCTAATGCACTCCATGGTTATCTCCCCTCCTCAAGGGATTACCTTTACATTGGCTATCAGTCCATCATGAATGCTGCTGCCAGGCTCCATCCACCTTACCAACTGTTCAGTGCCTGCTACTGCTCTCTGTCAATCCCTCCATTCGCTGCCACTCAAAAAATGTAATTCTAAATTCTAACAACTTACAAAGCCATCCACAACTCAGCCCCCAGCTCATTAACCTGGTCTCAAAATACCAACCCACTCATTCCCTTCGTTCCTCCCAAGACCTCCTGTTCTCTACCTCCCTTGTCGCTTCCTCCCATGCCCACCTCCAGGGCTTCTCCCGAGCCTCTCCAATCCTATGGATGCACCTATTCTGTTTGCTTTTAGACGATCCCTGAAAACCCTTCTCTTTAGAGAAGCCTATTCTGCCTTCATTTAAATACTGTGCTTTTATTTTCTCCATGAGCCCATCCCCCACAGTTTTTACCTTTTTGTATCCCTTAACCCTCTAACCAGCAGGGCCCTCTGATTCCTCCTATAATGAATTGAATTGTATTGTAACTGAACTGTACCATCTGCCCCCATGTTGTAAAGCGCTGTGCAAACTGTTGGCGCTATATAAATCCTGTATTATAATAATAAAAATCAGGAGGTATTCGGTGTTGATAGATTGGGCACAGAATCTACAGGGGCACAGTGGGCGTGGGATCAGGTGGTTAGGGGTAAGAATAAATGCAGAATCGGGGGGGGTCTGTTATTTTGGGGAAGAATGAGTGCAAAATAAGGAAGTCTACAGTAGGGGCAGAATGGGTGCGGAATCATGGAGTCTGCAAATGGGGGCAGAATTTGCGTGGAATCAGGGGGTCGACAAAATAGGGCTGATGGGTTCAAATTCAGGGGATCTGCAATAGGGTCAGAACTGGCAGGCACAGAATCAGGAGATCTAACAAAAGCATTAGAAGAGTCTACAATGAAGGTAAGAATGGGCACAGTATCAGGGCGTCTACAAATGGGGCAGAGTGGGCTAAAAATCAGGAGGTCTACAATGAGAGTGAAATGGGTTCTCAATGGGGCCAGTTTACTGTCCTTCAGACTTTAGGGGAGCCGTTCTGTGGCCAGTAGGAGTAATAAACATCCTGACGTCAGTTGTAAAAAACAATGCCCCATCTTTGATGTCAGTGGGAGGAATTGTGCCCCATCATTTGCGTCATGGGGCCCCATGTTAGGTGTCAGTGGGAGGAATTGTACCCTCTCGGTGTCATTGGGAGGAATTGTGCTCCACCATTGGTGTCATTGGGAGGAATTGTGGCCCACAATTAGTGTTATTGGGCCCAACTGTTGATGTGATTGGGAGAAATTGTGCCCCATCGTTGGTGTCATTGGGAGGAATTGGGCCCTCTTGTTGGTGTCAGTGGGAGGAATTGTGGCCCACAATTAGTGTTATTGGGCCCAACTTTTGGTGTGATTAGGAGAAATTGTGCCCCATCGTTGGTGTCGGTGGGAGGAATTATGCCCTCTGGTTGGTGCCATTGGGAGGAATTGTGCCCCATCATTGGTGTGATTGGGAGAAATTGTGCCAACTTGTTGGTGTCATTGGGAGGAATTGTGCCCCATCATTGGGCCCAGTTGGTGTCATTGGGGGGAATCATGCCCCCATTGTTGGTGTCATTGGGAGGCATTATACCCCTTCATTGCTGTCAGTGAGGGGGGAATTTTACCCCATTGTTGGTTTCAGTGAATGAAACAATGCTCCAAGGGCCGCATCTGGCCCCCCGGGCAGCAGTTTAAAGACCACTGATCTACAGTTACAGGTTGTATTGACAGGCAGCCTTCCACTCCTGGCTCCTGCACCTCCCTGTTATCCGGCAAGGGGGGGGTATTTCATCCCCAGCATCTGACATTGCATTGACCTGTTTGCTGTGCGCTGGGCCACCTCCGGTGTCATTGATATGCCACACACAGCTCTGGCAAGATAACTCAGCATTATTGTGATAAAAAACAAGCAGAGCCCAGCCGCAGCATTCAGTCCCCCCCACGCCTGTCAGAATACTGATCACCCACCTCTACTCCACTCCTGGAACACAATAAAATGATCTCAGAAGATACTTTGTTGCTGATATTTGAAATCTCAACTAACTCCACCCACCCCCTACACCTAACCCCACCCACTACATAAACCCCTGGGGAGGAAAAGAGGTGGGGCTTGTGGACATTGCTGGGGTTTGATGTCGGTATATTTCCAGAACCCGCTATTAGCGTGCAGGAATCTGGCTGTGCGACTGAGCTAAAATGAAGGAGGTGCCCTGCCATTCGTATTCATGTCACCTACTATATTGTTTCCAACGTTATATTCATTATTATGTAGCATTAGTGTATTTTTGTTTGATTGCATTTTGACCACTACTGTTAATTTAAAGCTAAATTTAAAACATTAATGTTTCTCAGCAGCCACAAAGTATATAAATCCACTTTATTTGCAATACATATCTTTGCAGACCCAGATATCACCTTGTAAATGTAGCAGAACCCATCACTGTGCTGTACATAACCAGTGCAGAAGAGAGAGAGAGGCTGTGGGAGGAACCCAGCGGGGCACCACCTTCTACGGGGGGTGGAGCCAAGACCAGTCACAAGGAGAGGGGGCAGCAGTGAGCGGTCTTTATTACAGGAAGTCTCACACTGGATGACTGCTCAGATCTGGAAGAAATCCAAAAAGAAGACACGAGGAATGGATTTAGATGCTGTTTGCTTATGCCAGAGCTCAGCTTTCAGGCAAAGGCCGATAGATGAGAAGATGTCAATAACAGTCAGATTAGGTGGGGGAGGGGTAATCTAAAGTTATTTTCATGTGAAATAAGAGGAAAATGATTTTATCCTGCTGTTTAAGATATCTCCCACCAGTCTTGTTCATGTTATGAATGGGTCAAAATCAAATATTATTGAGCTATTTTCCCTCCAAGTCAAATGTTGTTCATTCAAAACTGTAGTAAACCACACAGATTTTTCTTCTTCTTGCCTGCAAAGTAAATGCATACTGTGCTAGTATGTATTGCATACTAGCACATTATGAAATTCTTACCTTAGAATGAAGCCCTGCAGCGCCGTGCAGTCAGCTCTGACAGACTCTTTCCATCTTCACCCCATGTTCCTTCCGGGTTCGCATCCTCCGGCCGACTGATTGGCCGCTTCGCGATGACGTCACTCCCAGGACGGCACTCTGAAGGGACGCCATGGGTATACCATCCCTTCAGGGTGCATGCGCTGGAAACCTCACCGGCTGCATGAAATGTGCAGGTTTAGGAGATATTCATAGTACCTACAGGGTAAGCATTATTATAGAGTTTACCTGAAGGTACAAGTTTCCAGTTTCAATCAGAATAGAGTGGTTTAGAGAAATACTGCATTATGGCCACTAGATGGGAGATCATTTAGTCACAGCTCAAGGAACCCCTAGCAACCTCTGGAGGAACCCTAGTTGAGAATGGCTGATCTAGACAGATTCCCTTAAACAATGTTCTCAATAATGGTGTGTAAAGTGTCACCATGAAACCAGAGTAGAAGATCGGTGTATGGTTTCTGTGGGCTCTTCCACTTACACTGTGCTGATTACAGTATTGGCATTAAATGCGTTTTTGTAAGGAGCTACTGGGTCCATCTGGCTTTGCTCCCGTAACCTCTGTTTTTTGCATTCATCGATCCTACCGGGCAGGACTCCTGGTCACGTGTGCAAGAATGTTAGGGAGGCATTCAGTGACATGTTCTACACAGGACCACCTATTGTCCAACATTTAAAGCCCAGATGAACGCAGAAATCTTGGTACGCATTGGCTTTTTAACAGATACTGTGAATAATAAATTATATTTATAGCCCAGTGCTTCTCTGGCACTCCTCTTACTGGATTTGTGATATAGCTCAATTTGGACAGATTACACACCATCATTGACATGTTCTTAAGGGTTAAATGTCACTGTCAGACCACGATAGAAGATTCTGATCGTTCTTTAAAGTGGTAGTAAACCCTCCTTTCATTTTCAGCCAAGGAAGCTGCCATTTTTGCCTCTGTTTAATCTACCACTGCCATGATGCTGCACATGTGATCAGCTATGACACCAGCCATTGGATGGTTTGACAGTTTGGTTTAGAGCACAACCAATGGGAGTGTTACATTTCCGGCACGTGCCGGAAATGTGACTGGTTTTTAACCTGTTAAATGCATGGGTTTACTACCACTTTTACTAACATTATGCTGATTTCATTATTAGGTGTACATGGGCTTTTGTTAGGAGCTACTGGGCCCATCTGCCTCTGGCTGCGCCCCCAACCCTTTGCTTTCAGGGTTCTTCAAGCCTTAATGAGCAGGATTCCTGGACACTTGTGCCAGAATGTGAGGAAGGCATTCAAACACATCCTACATGTAGCCTTCTGATGTCCAACATTTAAAGACCTGAGAAAGGGTGCTACTCAGAAATCTCAAAACTTGTTGACTTTCTAACTAATACCCCCGATAAAGAGGGTTACTCAGAAATCTCAAAAGGTGTCTGCTTTTTAATGGATACTGTGAATAATAAATTATATCTGGAACCCAATACAGTACTTTTCTAGCACTCAATATATATGTGGTATGTTTCCAATCTAGACAGATTCCCTTTAACAACATGTCAGTGATTGCATTTAAAATGTCACCATCAGACCAGAATAGTAGATTGGGGTTTGGTTTCTTTGGGTTCTTCCACTATTCTGATTACGTTATTAGGTATACATGAGCTTTTGTGAGGAGCTACTGGGCCTCATCTGCCTCTGGCTGTGTCCACCACTCTCTGCGTTTAGGGTGCATTGATCCTAACATGTAGGACATGTAAACACATCCTACATGTGGCCTTCTGATTTACAACATTTAGAGACCTGATGAAGGAGGTTACTCAGAAATCTCGAACCTATTGACTTTCTAACAGATGTTGTGAACAATAAATTATATATGGAACCCAATACTTACTCGGCACCCTCCTTCCTATATTTGTGATATATCCTCATCTGGACAGATTCTTTTTAAAGAGGAAGTAAACCCTGATGGGGTTTACTTCCTCAATATTCCCCTGCAAAGTAGAAGCATAATGGGCTACTGTGCATCGCATAGTAGCCCATGATGTGTCACTTACCTGCAAATGAAGCCTGCGACGTCCAGCGATGTCCTCTGTGCTGGCAGCGTCCATCTTCAGCCCCTCGTCCTTCCGGGCCGCGATTCCGGCTCTGTGACTGGTTGCATGACGCCATTCACGGCACGATCACAGTGAAGGAATGGCACAGAGCCTGTTTCTTAACTGTGCATGTGGCGAATGACGTCAGCAACAGCAGTACACTGTATAACTCCTAAACCATTCACGAGTTGACAACCACTTTAACAACATGTCAGTGACAGTGTGTATCGCCATCAGACCAGAATAGATGATTGATGTTTGGTTTCTGTGGGACCTTCCATTTACACTATGCTGATTACATAATTAAGTGTACATGGGCTTGTGAGGAGGTACTGGGCCCATCTGCCCCTGGCTGTGTCCCCCACTCTGCTTTTAGGGTTCATCGATCCTACTGGGCAGGATTTCTGGTTACTTGTGCCAGAATGTAAGGAAGGCATGTAAACACGTCCTACACATGGCCTTCTGATGTCCAGCATTTAGAGAACTGATAAAGGGGGTAACTCAGTCATCTCGAAATGCTCAAATGCTCTCCTTCCTATATACATGTCATCTGGCCTTCTGATTCCAACATTTACGGACCCGAGGGGTTACTTAGAAATCTCGAAACTTGTTGACTTTCTAACATCTATTGTGAACAATAAATATCTAGAGCCCGATGCTTACCCCGGCACCCTCCTTCCTATATTTTTAATCTATCTTCATCTGGACAGATTCTCTTTAACAACACATCAATGACAGAGTGTATCGCCATCAGACCAGAATAGAAGATTGGTGTTTGATTGCTGTGCGTTCTTCCATTTACAATATGCTGATTACATTAATAAGTATACATGTACTTGTGAGGAGGTACTGGGCCCATCTTCCTCTGGCAGTCTTACCCTCTGTTATCATGGTTTATCACATTTTTTCGGACAGGACTCCTGAGGCCTAAACCTGTGCAAATTTGTGAGGAACACATTAGGAAATGCATCCTACACATGGGCCTCCCTCTGCACTTGGCAATACTGTCACACAGATTTACACTATGGCAACTGATAGTTCTCCATAAATTCTGAGAATGGGAATGAAGCCATTCAAGCCACGTTGAACACAGACAAGTCCAGGCAGAGCTTTAGGTGGTCCTCACAAACGAAGCACGTTAATCGCGTGAAACGCGTTACCTGCATGTGCCATTTGTACTTGTTTTTATGATCTTCTATCAATAAACACTATTTGCATTGAGTTGAGTGTGCAGCCATTCCTCTTTCTCCATATGGTCCTCACAAACCCTTGTAACACCTATATTTATTGTATGTATGCTTAAGTTTATGGGTCTATGTCCTGACACTCCTATTTATTTGCCCTCCGCAGGTTATGTGTTCTGTATGTTACATCGCCTACCAGAACAGCACGACTGCACATTCGACCACATGGGCCGCGGACGCGAGGAGGCCATTATGAAGATGGTGAAACTAGACCGCAAAGTGGGCAGGTCCTGCCAGCGCATTGGCGAAGGGTGTTCCTGAGTGCCACAACCTCCAACCAAATGCTGTTTCTCTTAGTTCACTAATGTTAGCCTTATTTAGGACAAAGTCAAGCAGGCTCTCACTACTGAGCAAGTGACAGACTACAGCCAGTCAGGTTCCTTCTTATTATTTTTTAAACAAAAACTGTGCAGGTACTATGAAAGAATTTGAAAGAATGGTAGTGGATAAATGTTGGCCAGGCAGCCGCCGTCGGCCATTATGAAACCACCAGAAGCTTATTTAATGTTATAGGTAACGCTGTGTTCATGTTTCCGTTACACTTTCAAAAAAAAAAAAAAACAAGTCATAAAAATCATTTTCCAGACTGTTCTATCACTGGTCCATCTCCTTCACTCTTTTTGTTTGACACAGATTACGATCTTGGATTACTAAACGCTACATTTCTTGTTTTTACGTCCATCGTTGTGTGATAGCGAAGATCCTGTCGGTCTCTTCTGTCTTTATAACATTGAGCATTTTGAGTGTTACTATTAACAGCATCAGGGATTTGATTGGGCAGGGACGACCTCCCAGTCGGGTTATCAGGTTATTTAAGTACCACCAAATTTGAAAAAAAAAAAACATTCGCTGTCTTCACGTCAACCTCTCGTCAGACATGAATTGGTGCCATACCGCTCACTCGCCAATCCACGAGGCGAGTTTAGCAGTACAAGAGCTGATTACGACTCCCCAACCTCCCTGGTAGCCTTAACCTGATTGGCTTTTGTTTGCAATTTGCCAAGTGATGGTCTTTTGTGGACGAATAAGGCTAACTTGCAGCACAATAGCCACACTGAAGCCTACAGACTCGCTTTCTGTAGATATACCTATATCAAGAGGGGTGGGAGGGAGGGGGGAAGGGCAGACCTATTTGTAGCAAACGAAATGCAGTAACACTGTTGAGGAACAACCACACCCAACCCCTCCTTAGAGTTTTCACAATCCTCGCCTCCAACGTTAAGCTTGTGAAACAAAAAAAAAGGGCTAGTCGGCCATGACTCTATGCAGCTTGGGGGAAGGGAGGTCTGTAAGGGGCTCGGGAGAAAGAAAAAAAAATGTATGTAGTAAATGAGAGCTGACTGGTTAATCCAAGCAATCCCAGAGAGAGAGAATGATTTTAGGTGGGTGAAGGTGACCATCATTAGAATGAAGAGGAGCCGCCTTTACTTACTGATAACTTTTTATAAAAGAACCTCAGAGGAGGTCCTTACGAGTATCTCTCTCCTTTATCTTCGGACTTCTGTCTTAAAGGCTCAGTCGAGCTCGCTATTTATCTAAGACTGTTTCACATCAAAGTTGTTGTTTTTGTTTGTTTTTTTTGTTTTTTTCGTGATCCCGTTCCTCATTATTGATGGCACTTTGACAAAAACGAATGCGGTTTTTGTCTTTGATGTGTGTTTAAAAACCACCCTTTGCTAGTGAATCGCTAATGACTGTTTTTTAACTTGTCGAATTCATACACCCGTTTTTGTTTTTTTTTGTTTTTTCACGTCTGTCTGCACTTACACACTCAAGGGAATTGCAGTCGTGGTTTGTTTTTTTTTAATTTATTGTCACTCGTTTCAAGGAAAAGAGAGTAAGGTGGTTTTTAGGAAAGTGGGTTTTTTTTTTGTTGAGGAGAGCTGATGGCTTGTCCCGAAGAATTCTGACCTGTGACCAACTATTTGTATCCATATAGCATGATTAAAAAAAAAAAAAAGGGTTGTGTGAGATCCCACTGCTGACCCCTTTGTTTTATCACAAATAAGAGTTTTCAGTTTCATGTTTTCTTTCAGGAACGACCTTCTCTCAACAGTTATTGAAGATCCACTGATCTTCTTCGGTTGTCCGTCTTGAAAAAAGTAAATAAATAAATAAAGGCCACAAAACCACTATGTTTTTCACAGATACCATCCTCCGACAGTAGATAAACCCAGTAGACGCCCTCATTAGGTTTATGTACCTAGCACTCAGAAGACCCCCATCCCCGTCCCCCCCCCCAACCACTTCCTTTAACATTGAAGATAAGAGGCCTCGTCCTCAATTCTACGATTTCTGGGCACAAGGTTAAATAGAAAAGGTGGCTGAAGAGAAAACACTACCGCGAACATTGTGGATTACGGACAGTTTGCCACACGCTGATATTTTATTGGGTTGTTCCTTTGCAGTATCTGTTCTGTGAAGTTTGTTAAATGTAAGGAAAAAAAAGAAAAAAGTTTAATTTCTTGTATCTTTAAAAAGAAAAAAAAAATCTTATTTAACCATTTTTTGTGTTCTAGATATACTTAACACATGTAGCCTAGAACTGTTTTAGTTTAACATTGTAAAAAAAGAAAATATTAAAAAAAAAAAAAAACTTCTTGTAACTTTATTCTTTCTCCCCTTCCTTCTGAAAGAAAAAAAAAAACATTAAACGAATGAGATTCAATTTTGACAGCTTTCAACATTTTTTTTTCTTTTTACAGCGGTTGTCAAGTCACCGCTCCCCACCCCCCCAAAAAAAAAACCTGCAAGAGAAAGGCATAATGAGCATTATGGAATTCTTACCTTGAAACTAAGCTGTTGCGGTCTCGGCACACCGCTGTGATCAACAACATGCCACTTCCTGGTCCGCGGCTCCGGCCAATCACATCGCGGGCACCAGCGATGTGATTGGTGGAGCCGTGCCGACGTCACTCCTGTGCATGCGCATGGGAGCCGCCAGTCACGGCATGATCTCAGTGAAGGAACGGCACGGAGGCCGTTTCTTCACTGCGCATGTGCCGAAACGACGTCGGCACATCTAGTACACTGCATATCTTCTGAACCATGCAGGTTTGGGAGATATGCAGGGCACCTAAGGTAAGCCTTATTATAGGCTTTCCTGTAGGTTAAAGTGGTTGTCACGAGTTGACAACCACCTTAAAATACATTTTTTTTTGGGATTCGGATTAAGAAAATGGTAATAACCACTAAGTAACGTACAACTTCCTCTGCTGCATGAAAAAAAAAGTATCAATTTTCTTCTTTGATGTAATCTACCCCCACTTAGTGAGGGGGGGGAGTATTTGATCCCTTGCTGATTTTAAACGTTTGCCCACTGACAAAGAAATGATAGTTCTATAATTTTAAAGTGGTAGTAAACCCTCCTATCATTTTCAGCCAAGGAAGCCGCCATCTTGGCCTCTGTTTAATCTACAACTACCATGATGCTGCACATGTGATCAGCTATGACACCAGCCATTGGATGGTTTGACAGTTTGGGTTAGAGCACAGCCAATGGGAGTGTTACATTTCCGGCATGTGGTTTTTAAACTGTTAAATGGATGGGTTTACTACTGCTTTAATGGTCGATTTATTTTAACAGCGAGAGACAGAATAACAACAAAAATATGCAGAAAAACGCATTTTAAAAAGCTATAAATCGATTTGCATTTTAACGAGTGAAATAAGTATTCAATCCCCTATCAATCAGCAAGACTTCTGGCTCCCAGGTGTCTTCTATACAGGTAATGAGCTGAGATTAGGAGTTCTCTCTTAAAGGGAGTGCTCCTAATCTCAGCTTGTTACCTGTATGAAACACATCTGTCCACAGAAGCAATCAATCAGATTCCAATCTCTCCACCATTGCCAAGAACAAAGAGCTGTCCAAGGATGTCAGGGAGAAGATTGTAGACCTACACAAGGCTGGAATGGGCTACAAGACCATCGCCAAGCAGCTTGGTGAGAAGGTGACAACGGTGCGATTATTTGCAAATGAAAGAAACACAAATTAACTGTCAATCTCCCTCGGTCTGGTGCTTCATGCAAGATCTCACCTCGTGAAGTTTCAATGATCATGGAGAACGGTGAGGAATCAGCCCAGAGCTACACGGGAGAATCTTGTCAATGATCTCAATGCAGCTGGGACCATCGTCACCAAGAAAACAATTGGTAACACTACACCGTGAAGGACTGAAAACCTGCAGCACCTGCAAGGTCCCCCTGCTCAAGAAATCACATGTACAGCCCGTCTGAAGCTTGCTAAAGGACATCTGAATGATTCAGAGGAGAACTGGGTGAAAGTGTTGTGGTGAGATGAGACCAAAATCAAGCTCTTTGGCATCAACTCAACTCGTCATGTTTGGAGAAGGAGGAATGCTGCCTATGGCCCCAAGCAAACATAGAGGTGGAAACTTTATGCTTTGGGGGTGTTTTTCTGCTAAGGGGACAGGACAACTTCACTGCATCAATGGGGCAATGGACTGGGCCATGTATCAAGTCTTGGGTGAGAACCTCCTTCCTTCAGCCAGGGCATTGCAAATGGGTCGTGGGTGGGTATTACAGCAGGACACTGACCCAAAACACACGGCCAAGACAACAAAGGAGTTGCTCAAGAAGAAGCTCATTAAGGTCCTGGAGCGGCCTAGCAAGTCTCCAGACCTTAATCCCATAGAAAATATGTGGAGGAAGCTGAAGGTTCGAGTTACCAGATGTCAGCCTCGAAACCTTAATGACTTGGAGAGGATCTGCAAAGAGGAGTGGGACAAAATCCCTCCTGAGATGTCTGCAAACCTGGCCAACTACAAGAAACATCTGACCTCTGTGAATGCCAACAAGGGTTTTGCCACCAAGTACCAAGTCATGTTTTGCGAAGGGGTCAAATACTTATTTCCCTCATTAAAATGCAAATCAATTTATAACTTTTTGAAATGCGTTTTTCTGGATTTTTTTGTTCTGTCTCTCACTGGTAAAATAAACATATAATTAAAATTATAGACCGATTATTTCTTTGTCAGTGGGCAAACGTACAAAATCAGCAAGGGATTAAATACTTTTTTCCCTCGCTGTATGGGGAAGAGGCAAAACCCACTGTGAGTTCAACCACGCTGGTCTTTTCAAATACTATCAAACAAAGCCATCCCGTTTAAGTGATCTTCACAAGGCCATATACACTCACCAGCCACTTTATTAGGTACACTTTGCTAGTACCGGGTAGGATCCACCTTTTGCCATTTCCACCTTTTCCAGAACTGCCTTCATTCTTCATACCATAGATTCAACAAGGTGTTGGAAACATTCCTCAGAGGTTTTGTTCCATAGTGACGTGACAGCGCCACTCAGTTGCTGCAGATTTGTCTGGAGATCTGGTGAATGTGGAGGCCATTGGTGTACAGTAACCTCATTGTCATGCTCAAGAAACCAGTGGTGAGATGATTGGAGCTTTGTGACACGGTGCATTATCCTGCTGGAAGGAGCCATCAGAAGATGACACTGTAGTCATAAAAGGATGGACATGATCAGCAACAATACTCAGGTAGGCTGTGGTGTTAAACGATGCTCAATTGGTACTAAGGGGCCCAAAGTGTTCCAAAAAAATATCCTCCATGCCATTACACCACCAGCCTGAACCGTTGAACAAGGCAGGATGGATCTATGCTTTCATGTTTACGCCAAATTCTGACCCTACCATCTGAAAGTCGCAGCTGAGATCAAGACTCCTCAGACCAGGCAACGTTTTTCCAATATTCTATTTTCCAATTTTAGTTAGCCTATGTGAATTGTAGCCTCAGTTTCCTGTTCTTAGCTGACAGGAGCCCATCTGCTTCAAGGTTCGATGTGTTGTGCATTCAGAGATGATATTCTGCATACCTTGGGTGTAACAAGTGGTTATTTGAGTTACTGTTGCCTTTCTATCATTTGGAACCAGTCTGCCCATTCTCCACTGACATGAACAAGGCATTTTCCTCCACACATCTGCCGCTCACTGGATATTTTCTCTTTTTACCACCATTCTCTATAAACCCGAGATAGTCGTGGGTGAAAATCCCAGTAGATCAGTCGTTTTTGAAATACGGAGACCAGCCCGTCTGGCACCAACCATGCCACGTTCAAAGTCACTTAAATCCCCTTTCTTCCCCATTCTTATGCCCGATTTGAACTTTGACGATTGTCTTCACCAGATCTAGATGCCTAAATGCATTGAGTTGATGCCATGTCAATGGCTGAATAGCAATTTGTGTTACCAAGCAATTGAACAGGTGTACCTAATAAAGTGTCTGGTCAGTGTATATTACTGTGAAAAAGTTTTAGGCAGGTGTAAAAAAAATGCTGTAAATGAAGAAAGCTTTTAGAAATACAAGTGTTAATAGTTTAATTGTTTCAATTAAAAAATGGAAAATAAATGAACAGAAGAGAAATCCAATCAATATTTGGTGTAACCACTCTTTGTCTTCAAAATGGCATCAATTCTTCTAGGTAGACTTGCACACAGTTTTTGAAGGAACTCGGCAGGTAGATTGTTCTAAACATCTTTGAGAACAAAGCACAGATCTTCTGTGAATGTCGGCTGCCTCAAATCCTTCTGTTTCTTCATGTCACCTGTAACCATCATTTCCAGGACTCCTTATTCTTCTTTACACTGAAGATCGTTCTTAATGACATTGGTTGGATGTTTGGGGTCATTGTCCTGCAAATGGAGTTGGAGATTTGGTCAGGCGCTCAATGATATCCTCAATGCTGAAAAATACAGGCAGATACTTCTCCACCATGCCATACCATCAGGGAGGAGTGTGATTGGCCCCAAATTTATTCTCCAGCAGGATAACAACCCCAAACATGCAGCCAATGTCATTAAGAACTATTATTTGGACTGGGGACATAACACCATTCTTGCATAAATGTATGGGGTGTTTTACTCCAACCTGTACACTGTCCCAAAACCCAGAGAGGGCATTCACCTCATCTTAAATCTCAGGGTCCTTAACCACTTCCTTACTGGGCACTTAAACCCCCCTCCTGCCCAGACCAATTTTTGGCTTTCAGCGCTGTCCCATTTTGAATGACAATTGCACGGTCGTGCGGCGTTGTACCCAAATAAAATTTGCGTCCTTTTTTCCCCACAAATAGAGCTTTCTTTTGGTGGTATTTGATCACCTCTGCGTCATTTCTGATCGCCGCTATAAACAAAAAACGAGCGACAATTTTGCAAAAAAGAACAATATTTTTTACTTTTTGCTAAAGTACAAATCCATTAAATGAAATGGACACAAAAATGGACAGAAATGTCGGACGTTTTTTACACATTTTTGGGACCAATGACATTTATACAGCGATCAGAAATTTAAATATCCACTGATTACTGTGTAAATGTCATTGGCATTGAAGGGGTTAGCAGTGAAGGGGTTAACAATGTTCCCTGGGTGTGTTCTAACTGTGGGGGGGCGGGGCTGGCCGGGACATAACAGATCTAACTGATCCCAGTGACAGGTATCAGTAGATCTGGTATGTCCCCTGTCACAGAACGGAGAACCGCAGTGTTTACATCGGTGGTTCCCCGTTCTGCAGCTCTATCAGGCGATCGTGGGTCTCGAGCGGACATCGAGTCCGCCCGACCCAGGGGCACGCTCGCGCGGCAGGCGCGTGCGCCGCCGCCAGGGGGCGTGCCGGGAGCGTGCACAGGGGACGACGTCCATTTCAGATCCGCGCTGGAGCCGTACTTCGGCAATAGCGTGGATCTGTAGGGGTTAATAATCACAATCAACTCCAAAACTTCTGGATGGAATCAACCAGATCTGCCATTGCTTCCCTTGCCCAGGGGGACTTTATTGCCTAAGCAGACATAAAAGATGCTTACTTAGATGTGCCCATTGTTCCAGCTCCCCACCACTTCCTGCATTTTGCTGTAAAATCTCTGCACTACCAGTTTGTGGCCCTTTCATTTGGCTTGTCTTTGTGACCGCCTAGATATCTTGCATTCCTGATGCTGGGGTGCAAGCATCTGTGTACCCTGATTTGACTGATCTTCACTGGGGTGCTCTCAAGACTTTTGGACTAAGGGGTCATAGCCCTAGTTTCTCCTGCATAAAGGTATTGGGCGTTTTACTCCAACCTGTTCACTGTCCCAAAGCCCAGAGAGGGCATTTGCCCCATCTTGAATCTCGGGGTCCTTAATAATCACAATCGGCTCCAAAACTTATGGATGGAATCAACCAGATCTGTCATTGCTTCCCTTCACCAGGGGGACTTCATTGCCTCAGCAGGCATAAAAGATAGCTTCTTACATGTGCCCATTATTCCAGCTCCCCACCACTTCCTGCTCTACTAGTTTGTGGCTCTTCCAATTGACTTGTCTTCTGCACCTCGGGCGTTTGCCAAAATGCTGATTTCAGTGTTGTTCCTGATGTGTGCTCCAGATGTTCCCACTGTGGGATACTTGGTTGACCTCCTGTTGTGAATGCAGTGGAGGACAACGTGTCTGTTGGTCCAGAGATTGCAGAGGTTTAGGTGGATCCTAAATCTTCAGAAATAGTTGCTTGTTGTGACTTATCACTTGGAGTATCTGGGGCTGGCCCTGTATACTTCCCAGGCCAGAATGTCCCTTCCACCCAAAAAACTTTAAACTCTAAGGTCTCTAGGATGTATTTTTCAATGTAAAGGGGTCTTGGGGCAGATGGCAGCTTTATTTGAGGCAATTTTCTTTGCTCAGTTCCGCCCTAGAGCTATTTGATAAAACATCCTGTAGTCGTGGGGCAAGTCAGTTCTGTCTCTGGATCTAAACCCAATCTGGTTGACGCCAAGGACCAGGCTCTCTCTGTCTTAGTGGCTCCAGGTCCAGGCTTTGAAGTCAGGGACGTCGTGTTCTGGAGGATCCTGAAGACAAAACTCAACTTCCCCAGCTGCAGGGGAGTGCTGAACACCTTGTTGGTGCAGAGGATTTGGTCATCGGAGAATCTCACTTCCCTGATCAACAACTTGGGACTTTGTGTGATTTGTCTGTCCCTTCAGTATTGGATTAACTTATTTACATTCCTGGCTGAAACAATTGGCAGACAGATTTCCTGAGCTGGCAGCATTTGGACCCAGGAGAGTAGTGTCTGCACCCAGAGGTTTTCCAGGACATTTTGCACAGGTGAAAGCCTCCAGGCTAAACAATTAATTGAACAGGTTTGTATACCGGTCCATGGATCCGCTGGTACATGCTGTAGTGGCTTCATGGGATCAGTACACCTGGAGCTATGCCTTTCATTCTCTGAAACTTCTTCTTTTGCTTTGTACAATCAAGATGGAGGGTTATTCTAAGTGCTTCAGGCTGCCCAAATGAATGTAGTATGCCAACCTGGTAATGTTTCTCACAGATGTACCATGGGCTCTGCCAAACAATCCTTATTTGCTGTTCCAAGGACATACATCAGTATGGATGGGTATCTCTGAGTCTGTGATTCAAACAGTGCTGCTAGGAAGTCTTTTTCCCACAAGGCCCATCATCGGATGTGCAAGGAGTAGGTCGCTTGATGTGAGTTTTAAGAGCGTTTACTCGACTCTGGAGTTTTCACATTTTCTTTGGCATCCTCTCTTTTCCTGAAGTAAGTGGACCAACATTTGGCTCTCTGCACCATCAAGTTCCAGAACTTTAATTTTATTTTAAAGATGGTTGGCTTCCCACTTCAGACCTTTGTGCAATGGGTCTCCCATGTGGTTCCTCTGGTTTAATTCCCTTTGGCTTTGTGGTATTGGAATCTAGTTCTTTTGGTTTAAGTAGCCCCCAATTGAGCCTGACAGAGATATTCCTCCTCCTACCATGAACCACAAGGTTGTATTCCTTGTGGCTATCACCTTGGCTAGATAAGTGTTTGAGCTGGTGGTTTTATTTTGCCAGGAACCTTTGTTTTGCACAAAGCAATGTGTTGTTATGGCCCATGCTTTCCTTTCTTCCCAAGGTAGTTTCTGTCTTCACTATAACTAAGACATTGTTTTTCCTTCCCTCCGTCTAGATCCAGTTCACCAAAAGGAAACTTCTTTCCATTGTTTATATGTGGTTCACGCTGTGTATGTTTATCCTTCACCCAGGACTTCTTTCAAGAAGACTGATTTCCTTTTTGTAATTCTGGAGGGGCCCAGTAAGGGCGTCCCGGCATCTAATTCCGCCATCTCTTGGCGGCTCAGGTAGACCATCCTGTAGCCTTATGGTCAAGTTCCCCCTGTTTCCAGTTAAGGCTTACTCCACCAAACCAGTGGGAATTTCTTGGGCTTTTTGGCATCAGGTTTTCGAGATTGCTATGGCTACCACCTGGACTTCTGTCCACACGTTTCCTAAGCTCCACCAGATGGACAATATTGACATTTATGCAAATGGTTAGGAACACCAACACCTCCTGACTGACATCAGCCTAGCAAGGCATTTTGATATTTGCATAGCTCCTCCCAAGAGCCAGCCCACTGCTTGCATCAGAACGGAGGGCTCTTGAGAGGAGTACTGAGGCAGGGTGCTGCGATGTTTTAGCTATGTACAGCATCCTGCTGGCCCCTCTCACCAGCCATGATCTGTCTGCATCACATTGAGAAGCACAGAGACCTACAATAAGGTACCATGGTGAAAATAATAATTTGATTCAGATTTTGTAAGTTTGTCCACTTACAAAGAAATGAAGGGTCTGTAATTTTTATCATAGGTGTATTTTATATGATAGAGACAGAATATCAACCAAAAATTCAGAAAAAAACACGTGATACAAATGTTATAAATTGAGTTGCAGTTCAGTGAGTAAAATAAGTATTTGATCCCCAAGCAAAACATGACTTAGTAGTTGATGGAGAAACCCTTGTTGGCAAGCACAGCGGTCAGACATTTTTTGTAGTCGGTGACCAGGTTTGCACATCTCAGGAGGGATTTTGGTCCACTCTTCTTTACAGATCTTCTCTAAAACCTTAACCACTTCCATACTGGGCCTATTCTGGCACGCTGCTCCTACATGTAAAAAAAATCATAATTTTTTGCTAGAAAATTACTCAGAACCCCCAAATATTATATGTTTTTTAACAGAGACCCTAGGGAATAAAATGGCTGTCGTTGCAACTTTTTAGGTCACATGGTATTTGCGCAGTAATTTTTAAAAGCAGTAAAGTTAGCCCAATTTTTTTTTTGTATAACGTGATAGATGATGTTACGCCGAGTAAATAGATACCTAACATGTCACGCTTTAAAGTTGCGCACACTTGTGGAATGGTGCCAAACTTTGGTGCTTAAAAATCTCCATAGGCGACGCTTTACAATTTTTTACAGGTTACATGTTTAGAGTTAGAGGAGGTCTTGGGCTAGAATTATTGCTCTCGCTCTAACGCTCATGGTAATATCTCACATGTATGATTTGAACGCCATTTACATATGTGGGCGTGACTTACGTATGCGTTCGCTTCTGTGCGTGGGGACAGGGACTTTAAACTTTGGGGGGTTTTTTTACACTTTCTCTTTAAATTTTTTTTCTTTTATTCCTATCACAAGGAATGTAAACATCCCTTGTAATAGAAATAGCGCGTGACAGGTCCTCTTTATGGAGTGATCTGGGGGTCAATAAGACCCCACATCTCTCCTCTAGGCTGGAAAGACTGAGATGAAAAAAAAAAACCCTATCTCTCCCTTTCCAGCCGAGTCCCCGCAATGTTTACTTCCGCCGGCCCGTATGTCATAACTTTGCTCCCAGGCCTTCAAAGATCATAGAGCTGACTGGGGACCATCTGGCCACCAGAAATCTCTATGCTCAACTTCCGGCACTGGCGGATTCCTTCTCCGGCTCGCTGAACGCATGGGCTTGCCGGTAGAAGCACCAGAGGGTGGTGGAAGGGGGGCGTCTAAGAACGATCAAGCAGCTGAACTACAGCTTTGATTGTTCTTACGGTGGAAAAAGATGCAGCTGTAGGCATCATTCAGATATCCCCACTCAAAGTCCTTGGGCGTGGAGTGGTTAAGGTTTCTTGGCTGTCACTTGACTGGAGGGCTAGAGACTGGCTTGGCCACTCCATGACTTTTATGTGCTTCTTCACGAACCACTCCTTTGTTGCCTTGGTGGTATGTTTTGGGTCATTGTCATGCTGGAAGACCCATCCAAGACCCATCTTCAGTGTTCTGGCTGAGCGGAGAAGGTTCTCTTCCAAGAATTTACAATACATGGCCCCATCCATTGACCCCTCAATGCGGCAAAGTCGGCCTCCACCCTTAGCAGAGAAACAGCCCCAAAGCATCACCTTTTACACCTCTGTGCTTGACTGTAGGGTCGGTGTCCTTAGGGTCATAGTCAGCATTTTTCTTCCTCCAAACACAGCGAGTCAAGTTAATGTCAAAATTGTAATTTTGGTCTCATCTGTCCACAGCACTTTCTCCCAATCCTTCTCTGAATCGTTTAGATGTTCATTGGCAGGCTTCAGGTGGGCTGTACATGTGCCTTCTTGAGGAGGGGGATCTTGCGGCTGCTTCAGGATTTCAATCCATGGTGGTGTATTGTGTTACCAATGGCTTGTTTGGCGACTGTGGTCCCAACTGCCTTGAGACCATTCACAAGCTCCTCTGGTGTAGTTCTGGGCTGATCCCTCACTTTTCTCATGATCATCTTTACCTCATGAGGCGAAATCCTGCATGGAGCTCCAGACTGAGGGAGATTGATGGTTATTTAGAATTTCTTCCATTTGCGAATAATCACTCCAACAGTTGTCTTCTCACCAAACTTCTTGCTGATGGTCTTGTAGCCCATTCTAGCCTTGTGCAGGTCTACAATCTTCTCCCTGATGTCCTTTTGACAGCTCTTTGGTCTTGCCCATGATGGTGAGGTTTGAATAAAAGAAAGAGATTCAGTGGACAGGTGTGTTTTATACAAATAACGAGTTGTCGTTAGGAGCTCCTTCTTACATAGACAGGACTAATCTGTGTACCACATGAGCACCTACTGTAACCAGTTTGTGGGAGCCGGAATTATTGTTGGTTGGTTGGGGATCAAATACTTATTTTACTCACTGAACTGCAACTCCATTTATAACATTTGTATCGTGTGTTTTTCTGGATTTTTGGATTTTTCTGTCTCTATCACAGCCTTTCTCAACCTTTTCAATGCAGAGGAGCCCTTGAAATAACTTTCGGTTCTCAGGGAGCCCCTGCTAAAATTACTATATCTAGAAATCAGGATACATTAGAGCAGCCTTTCTCAACCTATTCAACGCCTAAGAACCCTTGAAAAAATTCTGCGGTCTTGGGGAACCCCTGCTAAAAATTAAAAATCTACAACTCATGATACATTAATGTGATGCCCAATGGGAAGAATGCTCCATACACTTGTGGTCATTACGAAGAATTACCCCTTTACTGATAGCTAAAAAGATCAATGCTGTCATTGGGGATTTATCTGAGAGGTAGAAATTGGTCATTGCTCAAGGAACCCCTAGCAACCTCTGGGGGAACCCTAGGGTTCCACGGAACCCTGGTTCAGTGATGGTCAGTGGGAAGAAATGCTCCTTACACTCATGGTCATTTGGAAGAATTCTCCCCCCCCCCCCCCCTTACAGATAGCTAAAAGGATCAATGGTGACAGATGTAACTTATCTGAGGGGCAGACATTTCTCATTGCTGAAGGAACCCCTACCAACCTCTGGAGGAACCCTAGTTGAGCATCCCTGCTCTATCATATAAAATCCATCTATGATAAAAAAAAATTATAGACCCTTCATTTCTTTGTGGCCAAACTTACAAATTCTGCAGGGGAGCAAATCATTATTTTCCTCACTGTATATAATGAAAAAGTGGAATATTTTCTTTAAAAATGTCATTAGCATGTTGATGAGGGAGGGAGGAACCAGCGAAGGCAAAAATACAAGCAGATTAAAGTTCAGCTTTAAATCAAACTCGCCCAGAGCCGGTAACTTCCCTGCAGAATTAATTGAACACATCTCGTGGAGTTTATCTGCCGAGCGAGGGGAGCTCTATTACCGGCTAAAAACATAACTGGAGCAATTTCGAGAAATAAGGCCGAAAATGAGTTTGTATAAAGTCCCATTCCGTCCGGGATGTAGAGATAACCCGTCCCCATTACACGGCGCGGCAAGCGGAGAAAACGGCAAAAGGCTCAATTAATTTATAAGAGGGAAGGGAGGTGCAACGTGGGAGGAACGTTTCATTACAAGCACAGTCCTGCGGCTGGCAGAGAGACGCGTTCATAATGTATACAAACGGGAACTGAGAGGACGCTTCAGATACAACCCAAAATATTGTAGAATCAAAATATTTGTGAACCCAACTACTGCGATATTGCTGCGATTGGCACACTGCAATTGTGGCAAAACACCCCTTTTAAAAATTGCGTGAAGCTCGTTGCCTAAAAAGGAACAGGAGCTTCTTTTTGGGTGACAAACGCGCATAAGGCAGACCATTAAAGCGAACGGGCTGCCCTGTGCGCAAGCGCGTGGAATTGCGTGAAAATCACTCACACGATATTGCAAGCGGCAATGGAAACCGCGTTTCAGCTATGCAAAGTGTGAATGGGGCATTAACTGTTTCATTTACATCCTCCCTTCTCTTTCAACACTGTAATTATTTTAGGAGAAGGATTGGCTGCACACCCAGTGCGGTGCAAAATGAGTTTATTTAGGAGATCATAAAATCATACGCAAAGAGCATATGGTACAGGCAAATGGCAATGCGTTTCACGCGTCTAGCATTCTTCGTCACAACCATAGCAAACATACAATTGCCATTGTTTAACCAGTTGCCGACTGCGCGCCGTGGATTGGCGGCAGCAACGTGGCTACATATCGCATCACCTGGCAGGGGCTGCGAGATCGTGTGCGCATGCCGCCGGGGGCACACTCACTGTGTAGAGGGGGAGCCAGGGAGCGGGTAGGGCAGACTCTATGTCCTCCGGCTACCCGCGATCGCTCCCCCACAGTGACAGAATGGGGATCCGTGTGTGGGGAAAGAGTGTGATTGTTTGATTCCTGTGTATGGGAGCCAAGATCTCTCTCCTCCCCCACTCATGATAGCCCCCACACAGTAACACATCCCAGGGAACACAGTTAACCCTTTGATCGCCCCTAATGTTAACCCCTTCCCTGCCAGTGACATTTACACAGTAATCAGTGCATTTTCATAGCACTGATCGCCGTATAAGGCTGGGTTCACACCTATGTGAATCGGATGCGGCTTACACTGCATCCAATTTGCATGACACTTGAAAACACATTGTTTTCTATGTGTCCGGTTCACATAGGTGCGGTTCATTCTCACTCTGCACACGTTTTCTGTGCAATGCGGTTAGAATTCCCAGCCTATTAAGTTCAATGGGAACGCATCTAACACAGAGATGTGTTCCGCACTGAACGGGAATCTTTCCACTTGCTTGTGGCCCCTCCCTCCCCCCGCAGCTGCTGCGCTGTGGGAATGGACAGGAGCTGCCACCTCCATCCTTTCTTAGGAGCAAGCAGGCTGGAATTCGCACTGCAATGGTGTTAACCCAGCCTTAATGCCAATGGTCTCAAAAAAGTGTCCAACATGTCCGCTGCAATGTCGCAGTACTGCTAAAAATCACAGATCGCCGCCATTACTAGTAAAAAATAAATAAAAACCCCCATAAATGAATTCTCATTGTAACTTTTGCGTAACCCAATCAATCATATGCCGATTGCAATTTTTTTTTACAATAATATGAGTAAGAATATAAATCGGCCAAAACTGATGAATACTTCCGGTTCCGGCGCTCTATGGAGAGGAGCTAGAAGCACTAGCTCCCGTTCTGCTCCTCCAAAATCCAGCTAAAACACTGCTACTAGCCGAAAGAAACCCCCCCTGCTTCTACCTGCGCCCAGGGGGAACAGGATGGACCGATTCCTGGAACAATCCGCGGCTCGGACACCGCTACAGATGACAGGAGAGGGTCAGCGCGCCGAGGCCATCGTGGCGTCTAAAACGATCGGTCAGACGAACAAAGTGGCCGCGAACGAAGCCTCACCACAACAAACAAACTTTTCGGACCAACAAGTGCAAGCACCTCCGGACCCAGCCTCGACAGGCGGTTGTCACCCTGCTAACACCCATGATTGCAGATGCAGTAGACAGGGCAGTTTTAAAAGGCCTGGAATGGCTTCATATGGAGATGCAGCTACAATCCGCCAGACTCAGCCACGCAGAAGAACGCATTTCTGCGGTGGAGGATGACTCCACAGCGCTCACCGCAGCAGTAGCCAGGCTATCCACTACCCAAAAGGAGCTTCTAGAAAAGGTTGATGACCTCGAAAACAGAAGCAGGAGGAATAATCTCCGCATAATTGGAATACCAGAATCAGTTACAACCTCTGGGCTCATGCGACTCTGCACCACCACCATACCCCAGCAACTAGGCCTCCGCGTCCCTTGTATCGTGAAAAGGGCCCACCGCATCGGCCAACCAGCTGAAAATTGCTCAAAGCCCAGACCTGTGAAAGTCAAATATCTCAATTATACAGATAAACAGGCTATCCTACAAACATTCAGAAAGTCACGCTCTTTAACATTGGAAGACTGCTCTATCCTAATATTTGCTGACTACTCCATAGACGTAATGCGAAGACGAAAAGCCTTCTCGGCCACCTGCTCGGCTCTCCATAACCAAAGAGTACAGTTCAGCCTGGCCTACCCTGCAACACTCCATGTTCTGACCGCCAAAGGCGACCGCCTAACATTTCACTCTCCAGCAGAAGCTGAATCCTTCTTGGAAAACCTCCAACCGACCGAGATGGAACAGGAGCCTCACTCCCCATCGCAACCATCAACTGCCCCAAGGAGATCGGCCCTGTCCCCGTCCAAATCGGGTAACCACCACACCCCCCTCACAAAAAAAGTCAGTTTTGGCCTCCCACAGGCCAACCCTACTTCGGGAAGCAGCTAAACCTCGCATTGCCCCAGTTTCTTAATCGCTGTGCTTTTCCTATGACGCTACCAGTTAACTGTTCTATCCTCCCCATACCACACCAGGTAATGGGGTACCGTAAGCTGGCAAGCTCCATCTTTTTTGAACGTTGGTCTCTAACTTCATAGGACCAAATTGGTAACTTTACATATTCTACCCCCTTAAGGGAATATAGTTCTTTGTTCATTATGGTTTTTGCTTAATGTTGGCACAAGCGCACTGTAATCTATATTGATTCTTCTCTAACAGGGGCCTGAGACTTGTTATGTTACACTGCTTCCGCCCATGGTTAGCCTTCCCACCATGTCTTAGCTGGGTCATGTATAACTATCCCTCCCAATCCCCCTTCCCCAACTCTCCCCTACCCCCCACCCTTTTCTTCTTTTCTCTACTACATGTCTCCCCCTTTATCCTCTCCACCCCTCTACTCCCCCTCTCTCTCTATTTCTTCTCTTCATTCCTTTTCTCCATCCTCCCTTTCGGCCGAATTCTGCATCCCGAGGGCTATAGGGAAATTCCAATAGTGGAAGCATGATGGACGGGCGTACTATAGGGAAAAAAGTGAAGTCTCTAGTGTATTATAGGGGGCTCTCCCCCTAAATGAAGGTTCTTTCTCCAATGTGATGTTTTCATTTTCATGTTCAACCTGTGCCTTACTCTTTATCATAGACTCTGTACCTAGGCTCCGAGCTCCCGTCTCTGGAGAAGCCATTGCTTCTCTACAACTCCTAACGTACAAGATACTTCATATATCTCTATCAGCGATGCCATGACTCCTCTGGAGAACGGAAGCAACTTGAAGGTAATATCATGGAATGTCAGGGGGCTTCGCTCCCCAAATAAAAGAATGCAGGTGTTGAGACATTTAAAGAGATTAAAAGCTGATGTGGCCCTTCTTCAAGAGACGCATATTGGTGTGGATGACCTGCCTAGGCTCCGCAAGCTTTGGGTTGGTTCAGTCTACGGCTCCCCGGCTATAGGCCATAAAGCTGGAGTAGCCATTCTAATTAATAAACAACTTTCTCACTCACTTCGATCAGCCGAATCTAACACGGAGGGGAGACGTATCACACTACATTTAAAAATTGCCGAACGCGACCTGGCCATATCAAATATCTATGCAGACAACTCCCCTGGGCAGCCCTTTTTCAACAACCTCCTCCACTGGGCACTACAAATCCCAGAGGCGGACCACATCATGGGAGGAGACTTTAACTCGGTAATGCACCTTACTGAAGACCGCTCCCCAGCATCCCCCCATCGCCCCGTACAGACAGCCCCCCCTACCAGCTTAGCTCAAACCATATCCTCCCTGGATCTCACTGACGCTTGGCGGATTTCCCATCTGACAGATAGAGAATACTCATTTTTTTCCTCACCCCATAATTCCTTCTCCCGAATTGATTACCTGTTTGTCTCCCTCTCCCTACTTCCAGGCATCTCTCATACTTCTATATCTATATCCATGGTGATCTCAGATCATTCCCCTATATCCCTACAACTCACTGGCTTCTCCACCACTAGTACGATCAGGACCTGGCGCTTTCCCTCCTACTTGGCAGACAGCGAAGACCTTAAGGTCACCCTCCACAATGCTTGGGCAGAGTTTGCTGAAACCAACAGGGAACACCTGTCCTCACCCAACCTTTTCTGGGAAACTGGAAAGGCCTTTCTCCGGGGGCGCATTATATTGTATGCGGCCCAATACAAACGCCAAACTCAGTTAAATTACAAACAGGCGAGCCTCAAGCTTCGGGAAGCGCATAACATGCTTAATTTGACACACTCCCCAGACAATATTAGGTCTTGGCAGCAAGCTAAACAAAACTTTGACCATTGGTCAGCTTGTCAAGAAACTTTCAGACAATCCCACACGTCCCTTTTGTTTCACAGACATGGCAACAAGGTGGGCAGACTGCTGGCGAGGCTATGCTCAGGCCGGCATCCACCTACACATATCGGGGCTCTTAGAGACCCAAAAGAGAACATAACCCAGGACTTTATCCCAGACACTTTAGCGCCTGTCTATAAATCTATATGGACAGACGGCCCCTACCTTCCCTCGGGATCCCAGGCTTATATCCAGCTAATTGCTAAGAAAGGTAAAGACCCCCTCCAACCGATTTCCCTCATAAATGTCGATACCAAAATATTATCCAAAATTGTCGCATCCCGCCTAGCCCTTCTCCTGCCATCTCTGCTCCACCCTGCCCAGGCAGGCTTTGTCACAGGCAGGTCTGCTACTCTCAATATCCGTAAGGTCCTTCTAACCCTGGAGCACGCCAGGCTGTTTCCAGATAAATACTTTGCAATAATCTCACTCGATGCCGAAAAGGCTTTTGACAATATAAGTTTTGCCTGGCTGTTCAGGGTGATGGAGACCTAGGGATTTTCGGGACCAATATTGGAATTCATAAAGAAAATTTACTCACACCCAACAGCCCGCCTGGTCACCAATTGCTTTATCTCCCCCGATATTCACCTAGCGAAAGGAACACGACAGGGATGCCCCCTCTCCCCCCTCCTATTTAACCTAGCAATCGAGCCGCTATCTAGATTACTCAACGCCCCAAATGGTATCAGC
>BLSH010250340.1:352936-364147 GCA_018402905.1 Glandirana rugosa
TGTGTATTCTTTGTTTTTGGAATCTGTCTTATCTAGAGAACGAACAATTAGGCTCAGATCTAGTACCTTACAGACCCCCCCGTCCTTTCCCGTACCGTCTCCCGGTCTCACACCTTCAAGTCAATCAAAGTCGAACGGGTTACAAGGACTATATAAACGAGAGTTCATGGTCAGACACATCGTCTTTCTTGCGTACACCACCAACTAAAGGAGTCTCCATTTCCTTATGAGGTACATCAAGGAGGTAGATCATTTTTTCGCAAACCATCCAAACTCCAAAACAAACTCTCACAGATTGAAGAGTTCCTCTTTATCTGAAACCTCAACTCTGGCCCTCTGCCATGCCCTTTCCTGCCCCCCCAGACATTCCATGATCTAGACTCGGATTAACAAGCAAGAGATCTATTCTGTCTAAGGTTTTTGTTTCTTATGTGTCAATTGTATGCACCCCCAGCTCCTCTAGGTTGTCTAAAATCAGTACACGGGTACTACCTTAAAGGTAACTAATTGCCTCATACAGGGAGGGCTGGCAGCCTTAGGCCTGGGGGGCAAGTCCAGTAAAGTGGCCCATTGAACCACCGAATCAGCTCACCATCCATGCCCACCTGGTTTTATAATAGATATTGATGTTATGAAGCAAGACAAATATGATACAATGTGGCAACATAATTTACTGTTAATCGCAACAAAGGAGGTGCAGCCTCATTAGTGCCCATTAATGCAGCCTGATCAGTGCACATCAATGCAGCCTCATCAGTACCCTGCAGCCTCATCAGTGCCCATCAATGCAGCCTCACCAGTGCCCATCCAACACAGCCTGCAATGGAGAAAGAGGAGAGCTGCCAGATTACAGAGTGGGGATCTCCTGCTTACCTGGCATGGATACTGTCATACAAGGTCCTGCCTTCTGGACTGGCTCCTATAATAGACATCATCCATGGTAGGGCCGGCCCTGGGCGACCCCCTCTGCTTCCAGTTAGTTGGTGGCCGTGCCCCTGGCCCCTACTTCCTCCACAAAAAGAAAATATTGTCAGTGGGCAACGGCCGCCAGCCATTTCGAATGTAAGTTGGGGTGGCCTGGGGGGTAATTGCCACCCTGCCCCCTGGCCCAGCCCTCCCCTGGCCTCATAACACCCAAACACCACATTGTTCCTTTTTAAATAATTTTCCTTTTCTCTCTTTTGCCTATTCATTTTGATGTATGCTACTGGTTTTGCCTACAGTATTGTGATCAGTGCTGTTTATTTGTGTTATATATAACTCAATAAACATATTACAAAAAAAAAAACTGATGAATACATTTTTTTTTAGGATTTGTATTTTAGCAAAAAGTAAGAAATATTGTTTTTTTTGCAAAATTGTCGCTCTTTTTTTTGTTTATAACGGTGATCAGAAATGACGCAGAGGTGACCAAATACCCCCAAAAGAAAGCTCTATTTGTGTGGAAAAAAGGACCTCAATTTCGTCTGGGTACAACGCCGCACGACCGCGCAATTGTCCGTTAAAACGACGCAGTGCCGAATCGCAAAAAAGTGCTCTGGTCCTACAGTGGGAAATCCTTCCGTGGCTGAAGTGGTTAAATATGCATACAATCACATAACTATGTAACAAGTGTTATCACTCTGGAGACTGAAGTTTCGTTCTCTGTGTGGTTACAGCGTTTTATATAGCTTCCTATTCAATATCCCAATGTATACAAGAAAGTATCTAAGACAAGAGAAAAGAACAGGATACAAAGACCATTAGTACTGTATCTTACTATCCCATAACTGTAGACACTAAATCCAAAAACAATTTAAAAAGATACAGACGTCCTTTTCTAAACAAAGAATAAAGAACAAATAAAGGAAACAAAGTGAGGAACCACAGCAAAAGCAAAACCACATTATATATCTCTTCTAGATGCACGCTGTATATACTATATATCTTATTGTCAGTAAATTGTAATTGTGTAAACTTTAATTATTTTAATTTAAAAAAAAAAACCATAAGTACCTTTTTCCTAATGGATATCCAGCTGTCACATGACCCGGCTCTCTCCCAGCCTGTCTGCAGGGAAACATAAGCAGGAGGAGCTTCCAGTCCTCTGCTGCCGGTCACATGTTCAACCTTTACAGGAGAGTAAAAATGAATATTAATAAACTGTTTAAATTGCCATGCAAATATACACTCACCGGACACTTTATTAGGTCCACCTTGCTAGTAGTGGGTTGGACCTCCTTTTGCCTTCATTCTTGGTGGCATGGATACAACGAGGTGTTGGAAACGTTCCTCAGAGATTTTGCTCCATAGTGACAATGATGGCATCACGCGGTTGCTGCAGATTTGTCGGCTGCACATCCATGGTGCCACCACATCCCAAAGGTGCTCTAATGGATGAGATGTGGTGAATGTGGAGGCCATTGGAGTGCAGAGACCTCATTGTCCAGTGGTGAGATGATTGGAGCTTTGTGACATGGCGCATTATCCTGCTGGAAGGAGCCATCAGAAGATGGGGACACTGTAGACATAAAGGGATGGACATGGTCAGCAACAATACTCAGGTAGACGGTGGTGTATAAACGGTGCTCAGTTGGTACCAAGGGGCCCCAAGTGAGCCCATCCCCCACACCATTACACCACCAGCCTGAAATGGTGATACAAAGCAGGGTGGATCCATGCGCCAAATTCTGACCCCACCATCTGAATATCGCAGCTTGAAATCCAGACTCATCAGACCAGGCAACATTTTTCCAATCTTTTATTGTCCAGTTTTGGTGATCCTGTGCCAATTATAGCCTCAGTTTCCTGTTCTTAGCTGACAGGAGTGGCACCCGGTGTGGTCTTCTGCTGATGTAGCCCATCTGCTGTGTTGTGCATTCAGAGATGGTATTCTGCATACCTTGGACATAACGAGTGGTTATTTGAGTTACTGTTGCCTTTCTATCATCTGGAACCAGTCTGCACATTCTCCTCTGACATAAACAAGGCATTTTCCTCCACAGAACCGCCACTCACTGCATATTTTCTCTTTTTCCCACCATTCTCTGTAAACCCGAGAGATGGTTGTTTGTGAAAATCCCAGAAATACTCAGACCAGCCCGTCTGCCACCAACAACCACGCCACGTTCAAAGTAGTTTAAATCCCCTTTCTTCCCTATTCTGATGCTCGGTTTGAACTTCAGCAAGTCATCTTCACCAGGTCTAGATGCCTAAATGCATTGAGTTGCTGCCAGGTGAATGGCTGATTAGTAATTTGTGTTACCAAGCAATTGAATGGGTGTTGGCAATAACATGGTGTGGGCAGATTTCTGTCAGTGGCTGTGTCACGTCCCTCCAGCATGTGTCATAGAATAAGAGGGAGGTGAAGCCTCCATCTATCTACATGTAATATCCCATCCTCCGTTGTGTTAAGCTGGTTAATGGACATGGAGGAGAGCTGTCATTTACCACTGTATATACCCACATGTATGACTCTATAGTCAAATGGGCTGCTCAGATGTGATGGGGAGGAAATGCTCAGAAACTCACTGAAAACTGAGCATGTGCAAAGCTGCCAACACTGCTCTGCAAAATTCCTAGCTGAGTTGGGGACATGGACAGAAGGGGGAGATAGAGGACAGCAGGATCAACCCATTTTTTGGAGAATACATAAAAGGAATCTCATAGTGACTGAGTATGAACAGCATGGAATACACCATTTATTCATCTTTTTTTATGATGTGGGTTTAGTGACACTTTATTCTAAATATGCTACAAAATCATAGAAGAGATTGCAACAGTGTAACAAAACTGACCGCTAACCTGTAACATAACGATAAAATGTCCATGCTTCTACAGTGATCGCTGTTGTCTTCTGGGTCCCGTGCCCATCTGCAGAGCAACCACAGGGGCCCCTCGCTACAGAACACCTTTTTGCAATGACTACAAGACATTCTCTGATTGGATGAGGTGGCAATGACAGGACCATCTCTATCTTGCCCTGTCAGAGAATGTATTGTATTCATCGATAAAAAAAAAAAATAGAGGCATTTTGCAAATGGCGGGCACTCCAATTGAGAGGCCCACTGTGTTCCCAGTGTACAAAGACAGCTGCACAGGGCAGGATCTGGAAGACAGTCTTTGTAGTAACGACTATTACAATGCTTCTCTTTCACTATATTCCCACAGGTATGGGATATGTACACAGTGGGGAAAATAATGATTTGTTCCCCTGCAGATCGTGGAAGTTTGCCCACTTACATAGAAATAAAGGGTCTATGATTTTTATCATAGGTGTATTTTATATGATAGAGACAGAATATCAACCAAAAATTCAGAAAAAACTCATGATACAAATGTTATAAATGGAGTTGCAGCTCAGTGAGCAAAATAAGTATTTGGTCCCCAAGCAAAACATGACTTAGTAGTTGGTGGAGAAACCCTTGTTGGCAGCACAGAGGTCAGACGTTTCTTGTAGTTGGTGACTAGTTTTGCAGACATCTCAGGAGGGATTTTGGTCCCCTCTTCTTTACAGATCTTCTCTAAATCCTTAAAGTGGTAGTAAACCCTCTGATCATTTTCAGCCAAGGAAGCTGCCATCTTTGCCTCTGTTTAATCTACAACTGCCATGATGCTGCACATGTGATCAGCTATGACACCAGCCATTGGATGGTTTCACAGTTTGGTTTAGAGCACAACCAATGGGAGTGTTACATTTCCGGCACGTGCCGGAAATGTGACTGGTTTTTAACCTGTTAAATGCATGGGTTTACTACCGCTTTAAGGTGTCTTGGCTGTCGCTTGGCAACTTGAAGTTTCAGCTCCCTCCATAAATTTTCTATAGGATTAAGGTCTGGAGACTGGCTAGGTCACTCCATGACTTTAATGTGCTTCTTTGTGCCACTCCTTTGTTGCCTTGGTGGTATGTTTTGGGTCATTGTCATGCTTGAAGACCCATGCATGACCCATCTTCAGTGTTCTGGCTGAAGGAAGAAGGTTCTCATCCAAGATTTTACAATACATGGCCCCGTGGCTCCTCAATGCGGCAAAGTCGGCTGTACCTTTAGCAGAGAAACAGCCCCAAAGCAGAATGTTTCCACCTCCATGCCTGACTGTAGGGATGGAGATCTTAGGGTCATAGTCAACATTTTTTCTTCCTCCAAACACGCCGAGTTGAGTTGATGCCATAAGCTCAATTTTGGTCTCATCTGACCACAGCACTTTCTCCCAATCCCTCTCTGAATCATTTAGCTGTTCATTGATGGGCTGTACATGTGTCTTCCTGAGGAGGGGGACCTTGCGGGCGCTGCAGGATTTCAATCCATGGCGGTGTTTTGTGTTACCAATGGTGTGTTTGGTGACTGCGGTCCCAACTGCCTTGAGATCATTCACAAGCTCCTACTGTGTTGTTCTGGGCTGATCCCTCACTTTTCTCATGACCATCCTCACCCCATCAGGAGAAATCTTGCATGGAGCTCCAGACCGAGGGAGATTGATGGTTATTTTGTATTTCTTCCACTTAAAATATTCGCTCCAACAGTTGTCTCCTTCTCCCCAAGCTTCTTGCTGATGGTGTTGCCCATGATGGGGAGGTTTGAATGGAGAAAAGAGATTCTGTGGACCGGTGTCTCTTATACACATAACGAGTTGTCATTAGGAGAACCTTCTTACATTGACAGCACTAATCTGTGTACCACATGAGCACCTACTGTAGCCAGTCTATGGGAGCCACAATTATTGTTGGTTGGTAGGGGATCAAATACTTATTTTACTCACCGAACTGCAACTCCATTTATAACATTTGTATCATGGGGTTTATTCTGGATTTTTGGTTGATATTCTGTCTCTATCAATGATAGACCCTTCTTTTTTTTGTAAGTGGGCAAACTTACAAAATCTCCAGGAGATCAAATCATTATTTTCCTTACTGTAGTTACATTGGTCCTAACTGCAATAGAAACCATACCTAAATAATAACATTGCAACAATGTACTCACATATGTATGACTTGCATCAAACAGGTCACCCAGTCTTGCTGCTCCTGGTCATCGGCATGCAAAATGCGATTGATCTTAGCCTTTTCCTTCTCTTTTTAGCATCAAGGCATTGATGACATTCCAGATAAAATTCATTTATCACAGTAACAGTTTAACGGGCAACATGTTTCGGGGATTCCAGTCTCTTCTTCAGGTCCCAACGAAGCTAAGTCCTGTCCTGGTGACACTCATACAGTAAATGGGAGAGCGGTTGTCACCAGGACAGGAAGATACAGACGGCATGAAAAACATTGTCAAGTTCTAACCCAGATTCCAGATAAAATTAATTTATCACAGTAACAGTTTAACGGGCAACACGTTTCGGGGATTCCAGTCTCTTCTTCAGGTCCCAACAAAGCTACTTCCTGTCCTGGTGACACTCGTACAGTAAATGGGAGAGCGGTTGTCACCAGGACAGGAAGATACAGACGGCATGAAAAACATTGTCAAGTTCTAACCCTTCCCTGCTCTACTAAAAATGTGAATAAAATCCAAAGTAATGTACTCACCTGTATGACTTGTACCCAGAGATTACCCAATCTTGCTGCTCCTGGCCATCAGCAGGCAAGATGAGATCTCACCCTTTTTCTTCTGTTTATAGCACCAAGACGTTGATGACATTCCAAATAAAGTTCATTCATCGCAGTAATTTAACGGGCAACGCATTTCGGAGATGCCAATCACTTTTCAGGTCCTGAAGAATCTGCTTCCTGTCCTTGTAAACACCCATACAGAAAATCTGGGAGCGGTTGTCATCAGGATAGGAAGATACAGATGGCATTAAAGAACTTGAGCCACCTTGTTCTGCTTCACTTTAATTGAATATTTCTGTGTTGCGTTGAACTGCATTAAGTTGTTATTGTTTTGTAGTATGCTGGCATCTAGTGGCGGTTTTGGGCCACTGCAACTTGTTTACTAATTTGATTTTAGTATTTTCCTCTGTCCTCCCCTCCTTTTTAGTGCTAGTTAGTTTAGTCCTAGCTAGACCCTCCCCACTTCCATGTTCTCTCAGTCAGTGGTACCTATTCAAGGCTACAGGGTTTAGAAAAGGCATTGGTGTAGATCAGGAGTCTCCAAATTTTCTAAACAAACCTTATCTTCATACTTAAGGGGGCCAGACTGTGGGCAGTGGGAGTAAACAATGCCTCATCATTGGTATTAGGGGGAGGAATAGTGCCCCATCATTGGTGTCAGTGGGAGGAATAATGCCCCATCATTGGTGTCAGTGGGAGGAATAGCGCCTCATCATTGGTATTAGGGGAAGGAATAGTGCCTCATCATTGGTATCAGTTGGAGGAATGGTGCCCCATCATTGGTGTCAGTGGGAGGAATTGTGCCCCATCATTGGTGTCAATGGGAGGAATAGTGTCCCATCAATGGTGTCAGTGGGAGGAATAGTGCCCCATCATTGGTATCAGTGGGAGGAATAATGCCCCATCATTGGTATCAGTGGAAGGAATAGTATCCCATCATTGGTATCAGTGGGAGGAATAGTGCCCCATCATTGGTGTCAGTGGGAGGAATAGTGTCCCATCATTGGTATCAGTGGGAGGAATAGTGCCCCATCATTGGTATTAGTGGGAGGAATAGTGCCCCATCATTGGTGTCAGTGGGAGGAATAGAGCCCCATCTTTGGTATCAGTGGGAGGAATAGTGTCCCATCATTGGTATTAGTGGGAGGAATAGTGCCCCATCATTGGTGTCAGTGGTAGGAATAGTGTCCCATCATTGGTGTCAGTGGGAGGAATAGTGCCCCATCATTGGTGTCAGTGGTAGGAATAATGCCCCATCATTGGTGTCAGTGGTAGGAATAGTGTCCCATCATTGGTATCAGTGGGAGGAATAGTGCCCCATCATTGGTATTAGTGGGAGGAATAGTGCCCCATCATTGGTGTCAGTGGTAGGAATAGTGTCCCATCATTGGAGTCAGTGGGAGGAATAGTGCCCCGTCATTGGTATCAGTGGGAGGAATAGTGTCCCATCATTTGTGTCAGTGGGAGGCAAGCAGAGGGCCACATCTTTCCCCCAGGCCGCAGTTTGGAGGCCATTGGTGTAGATTTACTAACGGGAAATAGACTGTGCTAGTGCAGTTGCACTCATGTTCCTTTAGTAAATGTAATGTGGTAAAGCTCCAATTTGTAAAGAATATCCAATCAGGGGGAGGGAAATTTTATCAAAAGGATTTTTTTCTTGCACATGATTGGATGATGGAAATCAACAGAGCTTCACCACATTTACTAAGCTCTGGAGAAAACAAGTGCAAGTGGACTCGCAAAGTGCTCTGTCCATGTGCCTTTAGCAAAACCACCCCATTTTTTTCTTACACTTCTAAGGACTGGAAAGCATCCTCTGTACTGCATTTAGTTGAAGTAAAATTGCAATGAATGCAACTGCTGTGTCGTTTTGAAGAGTCAAGCTGCCTGTGAATGGTGCCAAATCAGCAAGTGGCCATACAGTACAGACAGACTGGGTCTAAGGTGGTATATCAATGCATAAAGCGGCACATAGAACAGAACACCCCTTATAAGGGCCATAGTGAACAGGATACACAAATTAGTTAGTAAGACCCCCGCAATGGCTGATGATTCACCAATTACCAAAATATCAGCTGTGGGCGGAGTGCTCCTTCAAACCGGGGGGCTGAAAGGAGCGCTCGGCCTTCATCCATCAGTACCTTACGAATCGATAATTCCGGCTATTGTGCATCAGAACGAGCTATAAATCTTCTCCGCCGCGTTTTGTGTATTAATATGCGTTTTGACATAAAAAGGGATAAAACGGCGCCTGCTAATAAATACGTCGCCGCGGAGAAGCTCCGGAGGATCCCACTAAATCTGCGCCAACTCTTTTCAATATCAGACAAAGCAGATTAATGCAGCTGTTATAGTAATTACTCTCTCCATCGCCGCGCTCATTTAACACTTTCTATATTCATTTCCCGCGTCCCGTATTTCACTCAGCGACGTGCAAACAAATCAGCGGCGAGATATTGCCACCGATTATCTGAAATATTGCCGGCTGGGATTTAGTCGTAATTAGTTTTATAAGACGGGGTGATGGCGGGCTGGCGAAGGAGTGACTGAGTGACGGCGTTTTTTTGGTTTTTTTTCTATTCTCGCGTTTCGTCGCGGCCGTTAAACTCTGAAATATCAATATGTTTATGGGGAGATGTCATTTCTTCCCCCACCCCCGCGCCTATCATGGATTTATCCGAATATATGTGTGTTTTCGGCGTCCGCGGCTCCGGGCTCATTGATCCAGGCGAGCGACGGCTTTGAACTAACGCATTAAAAATGCATCATTTGCCTACGAGATGCAATGTTCCTGGAGACAATCAATGTGCGTTTAAACAGAGCCGGGTTGGGGGACAGGAAAATACCCACAATGCACTGGTGGCTATATATATATATAGGCGCCCCTGGCCTCGCCCTGCGGTCCTTATGGTGACCAGAGGTGGGTCTACTGGGACCACTTCATATCTAATAGCGAAATGATTTTATTTTTATTCAGCGCAACACCTGTAAGGTAATTTGGTGCAATTCATTCTCAATGGCACCCCAACGCACTTTGCTGGTGGTGTTGAAGCACTGAAAATGCGGCCAATTAGTCAAATGAATGGGCGCTCACTTTGTGACTTCCTACAAAGTTAAGGTGACCAGATTTTTAAAATGAAATCTGGGGACATATATATATTTTTTTTACTAGTAATGGCGGCAATCAGCGACTTATAGCGGGACAAATCTTTTGACACTTTGTGGGAACCACTGATCAGTGATAAAAATATGCACTGTCACTGTACTAATAACACTAGCTGGGAAGTGGTTAACATCTAGGGCAATCAAAGGATCACTCCGCCTGGGAAGGCAAGGAGATAGGCAGGCAGGTGGCTGGCCGGGACTTGAGCCAAGGCAGAAGAACGTGTGAGCGGGTGCGGAATGGGCATGTGATTGAAACTGAAGAAGTAGTCCCTCCGCTCCGAGCAGCAGATGATCATCAGAAAGGGGCACAGATAATGGAAAAAATACCCCCCCCCCCAAGCCAGTAGGAGGGGCAGAGCGAGAGTTTGTAATGCAGATTTTTTTTAAATTCTGCACTGACTTTCTTTGAAATTGCCCGGGCCCCTGTTCAAATCCAATCCGGGGACAGATTTGGTCCGGGACAGACTTGGTCCGGGGACAGTGTCCTCAATCCGGGGACTGTCCCTGGAAACCAGAGACGTCTGGTCACCCTATACAGTTACAATGTTGCAGTCTGATCACTGGGTGGAGAAGAGACATAGGAAATGCCCTGCCTGCAGCAGACTGATGACATCATCTCACCAAAGCTAAATTTCCTAACTGGAGCTTAAAGCGGATCTTCACCCTCAATTTGATGTTGGCTCCTCTCTGAAACCTTCCTACACACCCCCACGAGCCCGCAATCGCGTTCCTCTCCCCGTCAGCTGCACACAGGCTGGGAGGAAGAGCCGCGGAGGAGGAGGGACACCGTGCATCTATCTCAGGCTGAGGTCTGTACTAACAGCATGGTGATTGGGAGGGGGGGGGGTCTGGGGGGCCTGGTAACAATTATGCTGCCAGGAGGGATTTTAGGGAGCACCCTAGCCCCCCAGCACATATCCTCTAACCCCCACCCCTTCAAATCAAAGATCTCATCCCGGCTCCATCCACCCCCCCATCTCAGCTCCATCCATCACCCTTATCCCATCCCGGCTCCATCCATTCCCCCTATTCCGTCCCGGCTACATCCACTCCCAGTTTCCATGCACCACCCTAATCCCATCCCGGCTCCATCCACCCCCCCCCCCCATTCCATCCACCACCCTAATCCCATCCCAGCTCCAGCCACCACCCCGATCCCATCCCGGCTCCATTCACCCCCCCCCCAACCCATCCTGGCTCCATCCACCCCCCCCGACACAATCCAGCACCCCGATCCCATCCCAGCTCCATCCATCTCCCTGATCCCATCCCGGCGCCATCCACCACCCCAATCCCATTCTGGATCCAACCATTCCGCCAATCCCATCCCACCTCCATGCACCACTCTGATCACATCCCAGCTCTATCCATCCCCTGATCCTATTCCGGCTCCATCAATGCTCCCAATCCTATTCCGGCCACTGTTTTGCACCTCCCTTTCTTCATGTGTTCAATACTTTTTCCCTGTGTCATTCCATTTTATTACACATAACTTAATTTCTTTTTTATGCATGGAT
>BLSH010250340.1:369285-380840 GCA_018402905.1 Glandirana rugosa
CCATCCTGGCTCCATCCACCCCCCCCGACACAATCCAGCACCCCGATCCCATCCCAGCTCCATCCATCTCCCTGATCCCATCCCGGCGCCATCCACCACCCCAATCCCATTCTGGATCCAACCATTCCGCCAATCCCATCCCACCTCCATGCACCACTCTGATCACATCCCAGCTCTATCCATCCCCTGATCCTATTCCGGCTCCATCAATGCTCCCAATCCTATTCCGGCCACTGTTTTGCACCTCCCTTTCTTCATGTGTTCAATACTTTTTCCCTGTGTCATTCCATTTTATTACACATAACTTAATTTCTTTTTTATGCATGGATTGCATGGGTTTTGTGGGGAAAATATCACGTCAATACCACCTTTGGAAATATATTTATCTAGAAAAATGGTGACGTGTTCAATGCTTATTTTACCCGCTATGTATGTGGGCACTGACTCACCCATGGCATCACTGCAGAAGGGCTCTAAACTAAAAGGGGCCTAGCACCTGATGACACTTTCAGCTGTAACTAAACCCTATTCTGGCACAGAGCCACCTAGTGGCAAACTAGCTAGCTGCGCCTGTCCAAGTCTTGGAGATGGAGAAAAGTGCTGTCTTTCAGAGCAGCCTTCTCCTTGCTAGCTGCGTTGTCGGATGGCCATGGAGGGAGGGATGGGGGGTGCCTTATCCAACCTTAAAGCTAACCCTGGACAGCACCTAGGAAGGTGGGACAAAACACATTTCTAAAAATGGAAGTGAGCCTTCTCCCTTATAGTGATAAAGGGTGGCAGCTGGAGCTGCAGTGGGTGGTATAGAGGCATCCTATGGGGAAGATGGGCAGAAGCTCACCCCATGGCAAGATGCTGTCTCAGTATCATGGTGTTCTGGCTACGCAGTGTTGCTGGGGTTTTTTGAATCACAAGGCTGGCTCTACATGATTACAGAGATTTTAGTAAAACAAGCTGGACCAATGTACTTTAATTGCTGTAGCTGTTTGAATTGATTTCAGCTTTAGTAAGTCCACGGGGACATCAGGCTACTTTGACGTTGGAGAACCCCTATAAGCCAGTGCCGGAATTCTCCCCGGTCGGCGTCCCTTGCTCTGTATCCTTTCTCCATTACCTTCCAATGAATATCATAATCATAAAAGTCCGGGCTATCGGTATATATATGTATTAATCCCGGCGCTGTGTTTACCGGAGACGCAGGTGTTTGTGCGATCTCATTTTCCTCGCTGTAAACTCATTTATTTTATCTCTCGGCTCCCTTTGAGGCCACTCAGGTTATTAAAAAACAATCTGAGCTCCCAAATGGATGGATTGTAACTGCAGCTAATCAATACAATTTTAATCAAAGCCGGCCCGAGCTGCAGGCCTCGTCTTTTTATGTGTTCACCGATATCTCTTTTCACATGACAGCGACTCCCCGGTCCCCGCGCTGCGCCGGAGATTTATCAACGAGACCGCAGAGCGCTCTGACATCGTGTGATGGTATGGCCACATTGTAACACACGCTGCGTCATACATGAATCTTTTCCGGAGGAAGATGGATGACATCCAACCACTTGGAGTTCCACCACCACTGTTAGGATATGACAGTGACTTCTATTATTTATTAAAGGCTTGTATATAGTGCCAACAATTTACATACTGCCTTCAAAGAGCTAACAATGATTGAAACCTTTAAATACATCAAGGGGGTGAATAAGGTTCAGGAGGGCGGTCTTTTCAATATGAAACCAAAATCAAGAACACGGGGACCTCAAACTAACTGGAGGGAATTTACTGAAAGGGTGGTTGATGATTGGAATAAACTACCAACAGAGGTTGTGAGACAGTCAACAGTAAATGGCTTCAAATATGCTTGGGATAAACATAAATCTATAGTCAGATGAGGTTAATGGAAAAAAAACAAAAACAAAGGGCAGACTCGATGGACTACTCAGTCTTTTTCTTCCGTCATTTTTACTATGTTTTGATCTAAGATCCCTATATCACATACAGTGGCGTATCATCCATGGGTGCAGGGTGTTCACTGAACACGGGCCCCGAGGGGTGGGGGGGGCCCACAGTGCTCTGACCAGCATTGCACGTAAGGATGATCTGTCCCTGGTTGACAGCCGGGGATTATCGGTGTGGTGTGGGCTTGCACACGGGCCCACTAATTTCATGATACGCCCCTGATCACATACATACACATACTAGGGCCAGTTTAGACGGGAAGCTATTAACCTACCATCATGTCTTTGGAGTGTTGGAGGAAAGGCGTGCAAACACAGAAAGAACATTTAAACTCCATGCAGATAGTGTCTTGGATGAGATTCAAACCGAGGACCCCAGCAGCGTTGCCAACCTCCCGCAGCATTTTTTACTGGCAAAACATGGAAAATTTACTGGTAGAGCACATTTTTTACTGGCAACTTGAAAAATAACAGAACTCCTATTAAAAACTAAGACAATTGATATTTAAACACAACATGGAAACACTGACAATACCCATATGAAGTAGTCTACCTGGTTTACACTTAAAAAGTCAACGCAATATGATGAATTATCAGACCCTGATATTTATAGACAGTTGTAAAAATCACTGATTTTTACAAACTGTCAGTAAATTTACTGGCGGTTGGCAACCCTGGACCCCAGTGTTGCAAGGCAGGACTGCTAACCACTAAGCCATAGGGAAATAATACAAGATACATTGAAATGATTAGGTATTTGGGGGGGGGTATAGATTTTTCAATGGGTTGGCCAAAAGTACGTAGATCCCCCTCCAAATTATGGAGGTGGGGTGTCTCCAGTGAAAGGTCCTATTAAGGCTGGGTTCACACTATTGCAAATTGGATGCGGGTTTCACCGTATCCAAATCGCATGTCAGGAGATTGTGACCGGCTCTCTATAGAGCGGCTCCAGAGCGAATTGCACAGGAGTCCTGTGTGTCTTCTGGTCCATTTCAGGTCCGAATTCAGCCAAAAATTCGGGCCTGAAATTGGACCTGAAACGGTGAACAGGGACGCACCGCAACCCTGCTATGAGTCACTCCATGCGGCAGTGTGAACCCAGCCTAAGGCATCATTCAAAGACATTGTAGACAACAGTGGCTTTGCTATGCGGGTGCAGGGGGTGCGGACCACACCCAGGTGACACCATGGGCACACTCACAGCTGGCACAAGGGGAGAACAGCCTATATCGGTGAAATCCTCAAAGGAGAAATGACAGAGAGGAGAGAGACGGGAGTGCGGGAGAGATCCTCCATAAAGCATATAACACAGGATTGGTATTACATCAGCATGTTCATTCCCTGCTGCCGGGAGATGAGCGGTCATTGGAGGAGATGGGGGGTGGGGTAATCAAATTGTGTACAGCTCAATCCTGTGTCATCTGCTGTATGGAGGATGGCTCCACTGACAGCACTGAGAGAACACAGCACAACCCGCACCTCTACCTGGTTTCCCAACTGTGAGTTGGGGTGGGGGAAGCTTACAGGCTGGGGGCACTATACACAATGAAAGGGGGGAGAGGGTAACAATCAATGGTGCTCAGATAAAATGTTTGTGCAGGAGGGTGGAAGTGGGCTATTTTTTTGTGCTGTGAAGGGTATTGGGGATGATGAGGAGTGGGGGGATTGTGCTAGGAGAAGGAATGGGGGTATATGTCCTAGGAGGGGGGTTGGGGGGATTTCTGCTAAAAGGAGGGAGTGGGGGGATTTGTGCTAGGAGAGGAGATTGTGAAAATTGTGCTAGGAGGCGGGATTTGGGGGGAATGTGTGCTAAGAGCAGCCCAAGGACAACATGGTGTCACCCCAGGGGGGTGACACCATGTTTTACCTCACAAGGTGACACCAACCCTAGTGATGCCACTGGTAGACAATTGTGGTTTCCAACCTTTTGGTAACTGGCGAATCCCCTTCTCTGTTCCACCATGTCTGTGCCCCTGTTCACAAAGCCAGCTCCATAAAGACCTGGTTTGACCAGTTTGGTGTGGAAAATTAGAGTGGCCTTCACCGAGTCCTAACTTCAACCTGTCAGGAACCATGAATCAGACTGAGACAGAAGTGCAGTAAAAAAAATCACACTTTTTAATAAAATGGTAAAATAGTACAAACAGAATAAACGTGGCCAAAACATAGCCAGGGTTCGGTGACCAGAACGGTTAGTCGTAACAAGCCAGTAAAATGGGAATTCAGAGATCAGCGTAGTCAGAAGCAGCAAACAGGATCAGGAACCAGAAGGGAAGTCAGCCAGGCAAAAGTCTTTAACAGGAAAACACAGCAGAGAGTATCCGGATATGTTCACCAAGGCGAAGGCACAGGAGATCTGATCCAGGCAGTTTAAATAGCCAACAAGGCTGACTGATGAACAGGACATGATCATCGCGTGAGTCACTGTGGAATGATGAGTACTGGCAATTAACGGACAGCTGAGCAGCCTGAGCGCTGAGAAGGGAGGGCTGAGCCCAGCCCTGACAATACCCCCTCCTCAACGACTCCTCCCCCTCGGTGGGCCACCAAGTTTGAGAGGACAACATCTATGGAAAGCATGGAGGAGAACAGGAGCATGTACGTCCGAAGATGAGACCCAAGAGTGATCCTCCGGACCGTACCCATTCCAATAAACCAGGTACTGTATGTGCCCACAGAACCTACAGTAGTCAATGATAGATTGTATTTCATACTCCTCTTGGGTTCACCACTTGAACTGGGTGAGGACGTGGTACTGAGGTGGTGAAGCGGTTGCACACCAAAGGTTTTAATAAGGAGACATGGAATACATTTGAAATACGCATATTAGAAGGAAAGTCCAAAGCGTAAGCCACTGGGTTGATCTTACGGAGAATACAGAAAGGCCCAATAAACCACAGTGGCAGTTTCAGTGAAGGAACACGGAGTCGGAAATTGCGAGATGACAGCCAGACCCTCTCCCCAACTTGGTAGGAGGGCACAGGTAGGCGTCTGTGCTCAGCATGGAGTCTGTACCTATCACTGGCACATCGCAAGAACTCTTGGACCTGTACCCAAGTGGAACGAAGACTGCAGAGATTCTCCTCTAACACAGGAATTATCTAAAGAACAAATGAGTCAAGCAACATGGATGGTTGGAAACCATAATTTGCCATAAACTGAGAAAATCTGGAAGCGGTATTAACGGCACTATTGTGAGCAAACTCCGCCCAAGGTAAGAAGTCTGACCAGTTGTTATGGTGGTCAGAAATATAGTAATGTAAAAACTGTTTCAAGGACTGGTTGGCTCGTTCTGGGGCTCCATTGGACTGCAGAAGAGAAGGAAAGCTGAATTCCCAGCTGTGCACAAAAGGCTCACCAAAACCTGGACACAAACTGACTAACCCCTGTCTGACATGATAACCTTGGGTAGCCCATATAAGCGAAAGATCTCCCGAGCAAAAATGGATGCCAGTTCTTTGGACTTGCGCAATCTATGTTTCTATGTTTCTAACTTCTTAAATGGATTACAATGTGACATTTTAGAGAACCGGTCAACCACCATAAGGATAACTGTGTTGCCCTGGGAGTTGGGTAACTCCACAATAAAATCCATAGACAGGTGGGTCCAAGGCCTCTCTCCATTGGGTATGGGTTGTAGGAGGCCCACTGGAAGGTGTTGTGGTGTCTTCTCTGAGCACACGGAACAAGCAGCTATGAAAGCAGCTACATCAGCATTGAGATGACCACCAGAATTGTTGGGAAATAGCCCAAATGAGTTGATTCTTCCCTGGGTGGCCAGCAGCCTTGGGAGAATGGTAAGTCTGGAGCACAGCAGTACGTCTGGAGGAGACTCTCGGACAAAGCAGCTGTCACAAGGTTTCTCGGGAGGAGAGCAGCTAGAATTTTGTCACCCAAAGGTGAAGTGAGACTGGTACGAACCGTAGCCAGAATACAATCAGGAGGTATCACAGAAACAGGAACCGACTCCATCTTGGAAGCGGAGGAACACTGTCGCGACAATGCATCAGCCCTTACATTATTATTACGGGGTAAGAATGAGACTATGTAATTGAAAAGGATGGGTGTGCTGTTCAGGCTTGGTAGAAAGGGGATACATGAATGGTGCATCCACAGCTGCTATTTGGAGTGCTGACAGGGGATGGAGCCTTTCCTGGCTCCTGCAAAGGTGCAAAGAAGAAAGGGGTAGCCCCTGGAAGTCGCAAATGGCTGAGCTCTGGGGGGTGTGGCCTGGTTGGAGTCCAAGCTGAGGTTGCCACTCTATTCACCTCTCTAGGATATCTTGGATGTGAGACTTCTAGGGGCTACCCCTTTCTTCTTTGCACTTGTAATTGAAGCTTGACAAAAAAAGAGCCCATCGCGCCTCTCTGGGAGAGAGGCGTTTAGCCTCATACAAGAATGTGAGATTCTTATGGTCAGTCAAAATGAGAACCGGCACAGTGGTATCCTCGAGGAGATACCTCCATTCTTTAAGAGCTAAAATGATCACTAACAACTCTCTGTCCCCAATCTCATAATTGTATTTCGCAGGAGACAATTTCTTCTTTCACCAACTCCAGTCTCAGATGCATCAACTTCAAGGATGAAGGGTAACGAGGGATCAGGATGTGCCAACACAGGAGCTGAAACAAAGGCAGCCTTGAGAGACTCAAAGGCTTTAATGAAATCCGGAGACCAATTCTGTGGGTTACCGTACTTTCTGGTCATATCAGTCAGAGGTTTGACCAAAGACAAGAAGTTACGAATAAACTTCCGCTGGGATGAATTTGAATTCCAGTTGCGGTCTTCTCATCCAACATCAGTACCTGACCAAATATTTTTTTGGCTGGATGGGCACAACATTGCCCAGACACACACCAAAGTAGAAGAATGGAGGCTGTTTTAGCTGCAAAGTTGGGCCCAGCTCTATAATAACCATGGTTTTGGGATGGGGTGTCCCTGACCAGTTTGGTGTGGAGGAACTTGAGTGTTCTGTACAGAGCCCTGACCATAACCCTACCTAACACCTTTGGGGTGAATTGGAATATCGATAAGGAGTCTTCTCATTCAACATCAGTACCTGACCCCACAAATGGTATGAATTCCCCCACACACACTCAAAATCTTGTGGGAAGCCTTCCCAGAAGAGTGAAGAATGTTATAGCTAAGGGTATCAACGGGTATTTAAAGTAGAACTATATAGAAAACTTTTTTTTTTGCCATCTGTGTCCCCATTGAGAGATTTATGTTCACTTTCTGTCCCATAGCCAAAACAGGAAGTGAGGAAATTCTTGCAAAATATGGGAATCACTGGGACCCCCCAGGTCATTATAACTAGAGTCCCTATTGGAAGACCCCCCCCCCCATTATTGTTCTGGTGACAGCCCAAAAATAGGGATTTTCCTTTACTTTCATTTTCAATTATACTGGTAAAAAGGACAAATAGAGAGTGTGCATCTCCCTAACAAGGGCACAGACAGCAATAAAAACCTGATGGTTCCAATCCATCTCCACTCCATCCAAAACTAAAATAATAGGTTTTGCCTTTAGTTATACTTTAAGCTCAGCCTTTGAAGTGGCTGATGCTATTCCCCATCACTAGCTAGCCTTTGGCAAAAGAGCTATTATACTTCCTGATTGCCTTGCTTATTGCTGATCCAGGTTGTCCTGACCTTCTTGCCCACCAGCTGCCCACGACCTCTTCCTGGACCTGACTACTTTCTTGCCCACCACCTGCCTATGACCTCTGCCCAGACCTGACTACTCTCTTGCCTGCCACCTGCCCTTGGCCTCTGCCCAGGCCTGACTACTCTCCTGCCCACCACCTGCCCATGACCTCTGCCCGGACCTGACTACTCTCTTGCCTACTGCTTACCACCTGCCCATGGCCTCTGCCCAGACCTGACTACTCTCCTGCCCGCCACCTGCCCATGACCTCTTCCCGGACCTGACTACTCTCTTGCCTACTGCTTACCACCTGCCCATGACCTCTGCCCAGACCTGGCTACTCTCTTTAGACATTTTTTCCAGCTACCCCCCTGGTGAAGAAATCCTAATGGACAGCGTGCAACTAAAAAAAACAGGACTACTAAGGTCTCGGCCATCTCCACCATCAGGAGCTCTGGTGAACACCAACTATCACTTAGGCTCTGCGCTACAGGTGAGCCCTTGTCACCTGCTAGGGGGTGCTATAACAGTGACAACACAGGAGCATAATGGGCAGACAGTTGTCACCTTATAACAGAAAGTCGCTGAACAAAAACCTTCATGCAGAATCACCAGGGATTATACTAATAAGAGATGAAGATTTGAAACATGTTAATGTCTATATAAGACCTTATTGATTAGGCGTATATATACCTTAAACCAGGGGCGTATGTATAGGGGTCGACATTGCGACCCAGCCACCTGTACGCCTGGATAAGAGGGGTGGTGGGGGCTGCGGCATGTAGAGGAACCAATCCCTCCATGCAGCCACTAATCCTTCTCTCCCACAGACAGTCAGCGGCTGCAGATGAAGGCCTGTGTCCTTCACTGGCCCCCCTCGCTCCCCCACAATGCTGAGGGTTTTCCCCTCCTGCCAGCTGCTGCATGGGATGTGTCAGGATGAAGAAAGAGAAAGGAACCGATAAATGTGTTGTTTACCTGCCCCTTCCTTGTTTTAATGAATAGTCAGTGATTGGTACCGATCACTGACTCTTTCTTCTTTTTTTTATTTTAATTTATTCATAGCTGGTGCATATGTAAACTGTGTTTACTATGCTTCAGTTTATGAATGAACAGGAAGCCTCTGTAGAGAGCTGTTCCTGTTCACTCATTCTGTGCAGCTGAGGCTGCAGAGAAAGGGACTGATGAATCTGTCCTCAGTCCCTTTCTCTGTCTCAAAAAGGGTCTGTTTAGACCCCTGATATTTCACAAGAGGATACTAAAAAATATGTACAAAAAATAATAAATAGTATTGTAAAAAAATTGAATGGCAAAAAAATATTAAAAAATAAAACAATATTAAAAGAACTTCTGACACCAGTGGCGGAACTACCAGGGACCCACTTGCAACTGGGCTCTGGTGTTCCGCCACCACAGGGGGACCCCAAGGCGGCTGGAAAGTGGCCCATTGCAGGACCATAATAAAGAGCCCAGGATCAGTGGGAAGGGCCCCGGTCGGGGGCCAAGGGGGCCCTTCATGATTTCTTGCACCGGGGCCCTGAAGGTTCTAGTTGCGCCTCTGCCTTAAACCACACCCAAACAATTAAGGTCTTCATTTGAAGAACATTATGACAATAACTGATCCTCACTGGAATTTATTTGCAATGTTCTTTTGCTTACTGCCATGAAAGTCGCCTCTCAAAGTTCCGTAACCTGGTAAAAGTTGGGAGGCTCAGATATTCCAAGTCATTAGCGGCACAGTCTCCTAATTAGGCTATTTGGTATAATATACTGCTCTAGAGCAGATAGCGGGCCGCGGCTTGAGCCTTTAATAGAGCCAGACATCTGATCAATTTAATGCATCAAGCTTCATTGCGAATTCATGACGTCTCTGGCCCCAGGCTTCCCTCTTCCTCTCACATACATGCTCTGTGGTGTCTCGGCACCGATATGTACAGAGACCAATTACCGCGTAATGGCTGAAATTAGTCACGTTCCCCGACTCGACGCCAAGGAGTAAAAATAAAATAAAGATCCGGCGTTTTATCTTCTTTAATGGAGTTCAGATGGTTTTCCACATGAGACAAAGATGATCAAACAGAGATGTCTTCACTGACAGGCCGCGTTTCAGGACAGAGCGGGAGAGACGAGGAACGAGACAGACAGATAGCACAAAATTCCAGAGCACTTTTATCTGTTCCGCACCAGTGACTGGGTGGGTTCCCATCATCACTGCCGCTATTTGTACAACTTACACACAACCGGCGGTCACAGATGGAAGCGGAAGAGAACATTTTCTTACATTTTATTTTAAATGTTTAATGGTGTACTTGTTCATTTTTTACATTCTGCAAATATTTAAGTTAATGTTTACTGCTCCATATTTACCAACAGTCACCAGCACATGGCGCTCACCATCAGAAAAGCTGGTCTGAGAATGGTGTAGCACCCTTTAGCTTAGTGTATTAGGTTTAATTTTAACCAGGCTGACAGCCAGGTTGGGTTGAATCTGGGTCGGGGATGAGTGACTCAGGGGCTGGATGACTTATCAAGCAGTACCTCTAGTACCTCCCCCTACTTGCTGGAACCTTGGAGAAGCTTCCAGAAGAATGTGTGGGGAGGTTAGGAGGAGCTTCTTGAAGTATTGATGAGGGCCCAAGCCAAGTGGGCTGCCAGGGGGCGGGTACAATGAGGGAAAAGAGCATTTGATCCCCTGCTGATTTTGTACGTTAATAATTTTAATGGTAGGTTTATTTTAACAGTGAGAGACAGAATAACAACAAAAGTATCCAGAAAAATGCATTTCAAAAAAGTTATAAATTGATTTGCATTTTATTGAGTGAAATAAGTATTTGATCCCCTATCAATCAGCAAGATTTCTGGCTCCCAGGTGTCTTCTTTACAGGTAACGAGCTGAGATTAGGAGTTCTCTCTTAAAGGGAGTGCTCCTAATCTCAGCTTGTTACCTGTACAAAAGACACCTGTCCACAGAAGCAATCAGTCAATCAGATTCCAATCTCTCCACCATGGCCAAGACCAAAGAACTGTCCAAGGATGTCACGGAGAAGATTGTAGACCTACACAAGGCTGTTATGGGCTACAAGACCATTGCCAAGCAGCTTGGTGAGAGGATGACAACAATTGGTGAGATTATTTTCAAATGGAAGAAACACAAAATAACTGTCAATCTCCCTCGGTCTGGGACTCCATGCAAGATCTCACCTCATGGAGTTTCAATGATCATGAGAACGGTGAGGAATCAGCCCAGAACTTCACGGGAGAATCTTGTCAATGATCTCAAGGCAGCTGAGAGCCATAGTCACCAATAAAACAATTGGTAACACTACACCGTGAAGGACTGAAATCCAAGGCCCCCCTGCTCAAGAAGGCACATGTACAGCCCGTCTTAAGTTTGCTAATGAACATCTGAATGATTCAGAGGAGAAGTGGGTAAAAGTGTTGTGGTCAGATGAGACCAAAATCAGGCTCTTCACTTGCCTGCCGCCAGATGCAGTGTGTCACTTGTGTGTCACTTGCCACCTGCAGCCTAGCACCAGTCCGCCACACTGGACCCCTGGGAAGGTGAACGCCCCTCCTGCCTTTGGCTGCCAATGTGGCTCCTCCCAGTGGCAGCGCGGCCCAGGGGTTGGGGACCCCTGCTTTAGAGCATGCTGGAGCCAGCCTGGAGAAGATAGAAAAGGTGGGTGGCAGTGGCATCACTAGGGTTGGTGTCACCCCACCCGTGTAGTAAAACATGGTGTCACCCCCCCTCCACCAAGTATAGTCCCTCTGTACAAATTAAAGACTCCCCCAGTACAGACCCCCCCCCACACTAAATACAACCCCCCTCTATCAGTACAGACCCCCCACTAAGTACAGACCCCCCCTCCATCAGTACAGACCCCCGACTAGTACGGACCCCACTCCATCAGTACAGACCCCCCCCCCACTAAGTACACACCCCCCTCCATCAGTACAGAC
>BLSH010250340.1:437264-451272 GCA_018402905.1 Glandirana rugosa
TCTCTTGACCGATGTACACCGTCAGAGGAGGGAATATTCAGGGGTCGTCACGACGAGATGAGTGTGACAGGAAAGAGAACGAGGACACGGAGGTCCTTCCCGAAAGAGACACACAATACCGTCCTAGGAAGGTCGTGGACTCGGGGCCGGGTTTGAGTGGGGGGTCTGATCTCTCATGGGGGTTTCCCGGTGGTTGTCCGAGGTGTCGTGATATACAAGTACATACGCCACTTGGACGGGGGACGGCATGGTTCAGTGAATGGATGGATGATTCATCCTGGTCTAGAATGTTGTAGAAACTTCTAGAGCTAATGGGTGGAGGTTAGGAGAGGCTGCCTGGAATATTTATGAGGGCCTTGGATAATTCCCAGTAAAAAGGGGTGGCAGGGGGCAGGTTCACCGCATACATGAACATATAGTGCTGTGGAGCCTGTTGGTGGCCCTTTGGGGGTACTCTCTAGTCTGGGGGGTGAGTTTGGGCCGGGGCTCAGGTGCTGGAAGGATCCTGCCATAACACACAGAGAAAGCCCTTCCTGGAGGCACAGGAGCAAGAGAAAGGACAGTGTGAGTAGAGCAGCACTGCTGGGGACTTATAAGGGAGGAGACTGCCACATGTAGCCAGTTCTCTCTGAACACCGTGTTGTGCCAAGTGTTCATCCCATCCCTGGGAGAGCTCCTGCAGGGTCAGCCGGGTGGGCTGGTGAGAGTCAGTCTGGGGGACTGTGGAGAGAAGTTAGCCTGGAGGGCTAGTGAAAGGGGCAGCTGAAGCCAGATGGGTTGGCACCTGGGGGGCAGCTGCAGCCAGGTGGGTTGGCAGTGTCTGAAGAGGTGTTGCTGGGACAAGTAGCCACAGGAAGACTGCAAGTAAGAGAAGTGCAGGAGGAATGTCAAGGGGGGGCTGTATATAGACTGGGTCTAGGTAGATGTCCCTGAAGTTGTTGCCAAGTTTGTTGCTGAAGTCAAGTGGGCATCCCATAATGTTCTGGCTGATGTGCCTGGCTGTGTAGGGTGGGGGATCCCAGTTTATCTGCAGCTCCTTAAGGGATGTGCTACACACTGTATCCCAATTGAAAAAGGCACTGGGACCTAAAAAATATAATGGTTACCCAGCTGGAGTTAAAAAGATTTCCACTGGGTAACCATTACATTAAAGTATACAGGGAGACCATAATATACCTAATATAGTGTGATCTGTGTTTCTGAATAGACACTGACCTACTGAAATATTCAGTGAAGAGGAGTGTCTTGGCCCCCAAAAGGCATTGGATGCTTTATATGATCAATTTATAAACAATTAAAAATGTATTGGACTCTTCTATTCTTTTTGATCTGGTACCTCTTTCTATGTTCCTATTGGTTTAAGAATCAATAGGATAGGAATATACACCAACTTTTCTCAATGTGGAACTCTAGGGTTACTCCAGAGGTTGCTACTGGTTCCTTAGCTATGAGCAATTTCTGCTTCTCAGACCACCAAGGAGCACTCTTCTCACTGATCACCAATGTAAGGGGCATTCTTCCCACTGATCACCAATGTAAGGGACATTCTTCCCACTGATCACCAATGTAAGGAACATTCTTCCCACTGATCACCAATGTAAGGGGCATTCTTCCCACTGATCACCAATGTAAGGAGCATTCTTCCCACTGATCACCAATGTAAGGAACATTCTTCCCACTGATCACCAATGAAAGGGGCATTCTTCCCACTGATCACCAATGTAAGGGGCATTCTTCCCACTGATCACCAATGTAAGGGGCATTCTTCCCACTGATCACCAATGTAAGGAGCATTCTTCCCACTCATCACCAATGTAAGGAACATTCTTCTCACTGATCACCAATGTAAGGAGCATTCCTCCCACTGATCACCAATGTAAGGAACATTCTTCCCACTGATCACCAATGTAAGGAACATTCTTCCCACTGATCACCAATGTAAGGAGCATTCTTCCCACTGATCACCAATGTAAGGAACATTCTTCCCACTGATCACCAATGTAAGGAACATTCTTCCCACTGATCACCAATGTAAGGAACATTCTTTCCACTGATCACCAATGTAAGGAACATTCTTCTCACTGATCACCAATGTAAAGGGCATTCTTCCCACTGATCACCAATGTAAGGAACATTCTTCCCACTGATCACCAATGTGAGGAACATTCTTTCCACTGATCACCAATGTAAGGAGCATTCTTCTCACTGATCACCAATGTAAAGGGCATTCTTCCCACTGATCACCAATGTAAGGAATATTCTTCCCACTGATCACCAATGTAAGGAACATTCTTCCCACTGATCACCAATGTAAGGAACATTCTTTCCACTGATCACCAATGTAAGGAATATTCTTCCCACTGCTCACCAATGTAAGGAACATTCTTCTCACTGATCACCAATGTAAGGAACATTCTTCCCACTGATCACCAATGTAAGGAACATTCTTCCCACTGATCACCAATGTAAGGAGCATTCTTCCCACTGATCACCAATGTAAGGAACATTCTTCCCACTGACCTCCAATGTAAGGAACATTCTTCCCACTGATCACCAATGTAAGGAGCATTCTTCCCACTGATCACCAATGTAAGGAGCATTCTTCCCATTGACGATCATGCTAATGTACAATGGGCTGTAGATATAGTAATTATTAGAAGGGGTTCCCTGAGACCCTAAAATTAATTCAAGGGTTCCTCCGTATTATAAAGGGCCCTCTGATTCCTCCTGTATTGAATTGTACTGTCTGTCCTAATATTGTAAAACGCTGCGCAAACTGTCGGTGCTATATAAATCCTGTATAATAATAATAATAATAATCTATACTATTGCCATTTGTGTGATTTTCTCTCTCCATGGTGGAAGTGGTGGGTGAACGGATAAATTGTAGCTCATTAATAAGGGTGACTACAGAAAGTGATATTTTTAGTGCAGTAAAATATTGATCTCCCCCTCGTATGGAAAGGTCTCTGATGTCTTCCTTTAACCCGCATTTCCCTTCTATTATAAAAGTTCTGCAATCATTTCCTCTCTTCCAGGGAATAAGGAGACCCCCCCCCATCCATCCGCCCCTTCTCTCCCCCGTCCTCTGGCTCGCGGCTTTATGCAGATTTGCGCTCTTCAGCTGAATAAATGTCAGAAAATTCCCCAACAACTGGAAATCTTCGCACATTATACATCACGCGGGGACAGCTGTGTCACCTCTCGGGGGACGCGCAGCCATCGATAAACCGATTCATCTCTGTCACTGCGAATTTCTCGCTCTTCTCTGGAATATCTCCGGAATTATTAACCAGGTAATTGTACTGCGGTTTAGCCGCTCGGCGATCGCCGCCCTTCGCCGCGCGTCGCGGCCTTAATGATGATGAAGCGTTGGCTTATATATAGAAGCACGTGACGGGTATTTTGTACCATGTGATGGCATCTCATTGGCTCGTCAATTTATCGATTATTTGCTCTCGCAGATTGGACGAAGAGATCTGAAAGAACAGTCGAAGGAGTGGGGTTGGGGACATTAAGGGTTCGGTGTTGCATGCACCGCAGCGTGCTTTGTTTCCGCAGCCCATTCATCTCAAAAAGTTCCCCAACTCAGGAAAAATCGATCTCAATTTTTTTTTTTTACCGCAACCCAAAATGAATAGCGCCGAAATGCAAATTAGTAAGGGGTCCAATGAAGTGGGGGCTCCATAAGTAAATTAGTAAGGGGTCCAAAGAAGTGGGAGCTCCATGAGTAAATTAGTAAGGGGTCCAATGAAGTGGGAGCTCCATAAGTAAATTAGTAAGGGATCCAATGAAGTGGGAGCTCCATGAGTAAATTAGTAAGGGGTCCAATGAAGTGGGAGCTCCATGAGTAAAATAGTAAGGGGTCCAAAGAAGTGGGAGCTCCATAAGTAAATTAGTAAGGGGTCCAATGAAGTGGGAGCTCCATGAGTAAAATAGTAAGGGGTCCAAAGAAGTGGGAGCTCCATGAGTAAATTAGTAAGGGGTCCAATGAAGTGGGGGCTCCATAAGTAACTTAGTAAGGGGTCCAATGAAGTGGGAACTCCATAAGTAAATTAGTAAGGGGTCCAAAGAAGTGGGAGCTCCATAAGTAAATTAGTAAGGGGTCCAATGAAGTGGGAGCTCCAAGAGTAAATTAGTAAGGTGTCCAATGAAGTGGGAGCTCCATAAGTAAATTAGTAAGGGGTCCAATGAAGTGGGAGCTCCATGAGTAAAATAGTAAGGGGTCCAAAGAAGTGGGAGCTCCATGAGTAAATTAGTAAAGGGTCCAATGAAGTGGGAGCTCCATGAGTAAATTAGTAAGGGGTCCAATGAAGTGGGGGCTCCATAAGTAAATTAGTAAGGGGTCCAATGAAGTGGGAGCTCCATAAGTAAATTAGTAAGGGGTCCAAAGAAGTGGGAGCTCCATAAGTAAATTAGCAAGGGGTCCAATGAAGTGGGAGCTCCATGAGTAAATTAGTAAGGGGTCCAATGAAGTGGGAGCTCCATTAGTAAATTAGTAAGGGGTCCAAAGAAGTGGGAGCTCCATGAGTAAAATAGTAAGGGGTCCAATGAAGTGGGAGCTCCATTAGTAAATTAGTAAGGGGTACAATGAAGTGGGAGCTCCATGAGTAAAATAGTAAGGGGTCCAATGAAGTGGGAGCTCCATGAGTAAATTAGTAAGGGGTCCAATGAAGTGGGAGCTCCATAAGTAAATTAGTAAGGGGTCCAATGAAGTGGGAGCTCCATGAGTAAAATAGTAAGGGGTTCAAAGAAGTGGGAGCTCCATAAGTAAATTAGTTAGGTGTCCAATGAAGTGGGAGCTCCATGAGTAAATTAGTAAGGGATCTAATGAAGTGGGAGCTCCATAAGTAAATTAGTAAGGGGTCCAATGAAGTGGAAGCTCCATGAGTAAATTAGTAAGGGGTCCAATGAAGTGGGGGCTCCATAAGTAAATTAGTAAGGGGTCCAAAGAAGTGGGAGCTCCATGAGTAAATTAGTAAGGGGTCCAATGAAGTGGGAGCTTCATGAGTAAATTAGTAAGGGGTCCAATGAAGTGGGAGCTCCATAAGTAAATTAGTAAGGGGTCCAATGAAGTGGGAGCTCCATGAGTAAAATAGTAAGGGGTCCAAAGAAGTGGGAGCTCCATAAGTAAATTAGTAAGGGGTCCAATTAAGTGGGAGCTCCATAAGTAAATTAGTAAGGGGTCCAATGAAGTGGGAGCTCCATGAGTAAATTAGTAAGGGGTCCAATGAAGTGGGGGCTCCATAAGTAAATTAGTAAGGGGTCCAATAAAGTGGGAGCTCCATAAGTAAATTAGTAAGGGGTCCAATAAAGTGGGAGCTCCATAAGTAAATTAGTAAGGAGTCCAATGAAGTGGGAGCTCCATGAGTAAATTAGTAAGGGGTCCAATGAAGTGGGAGCCCCATAAGTAAATTAGTAAGGGGTCCAATGAAGTGGGAGCTCCATAAGTAAATTAGTAAGGGGTCCAATGAAGTGGGAGCTCCATGAGTAAAATAGTAAGGGGTCCAAAGAAGTGGGAGCTCCATAAGTAAATTAGTAAGGGGTCCAAAGAAGTGGGAGCTCCATGAGTAAATTAGTAAGGGGTCCAATGAAGTGGGAGCTCCATTAGTAAATTAGTAAGGGGTCCAAAGAAGTGGGAGCTCCATGAGTAAAATAGTAAGGGGTCCAATGAAGTGGGAGCTCCATGAGTAAATTAGTAAGGGGTCCAATGAAGTGGGAGCTCCATAAGTAAATTAATAAGGGATCCAATGAAGTGGGAGCTCCATAAGTAAATTAGTAAGGGGTCCAATGAAGTGGGGGCTCCATAAGTAAATTTGTAAGGGGTCCAAACAAGTGGGAGCTCCATAAGTAAATTAGTAAGGGTTCCAAAGAAGTGGGAGCTCCATGAGTAAATTAGTAAGGGGTCCAAAGAAGTGGGAGCTCCATAAGTAAATTAGTAAGGGGTCCAATGAAGTGGGAGCTCCATAAGTAAATTAATAAGGGGTCCAATGAAGTGGGAGCTCCATGAGTAAAATATTAAGGGGTCCAAAGAAGTGGGAGCTCCATGAGTAAATTAGTAAGGGGTCCAATGAAGTGGGAGCTCCATGAGTAAATTAGTAAGGGGTCCAATGAAGTGGGAGCTCCATGAGTAAATTAGTAAGGGGTCCAATGAAGTGGAAGCTCCATGAGCAAACTAGGGGGACCAGTAAAGTGGGAGCTCCATGAGTAAATTAGTAAGGGGTCAATTAAGTGGGAGCTCCATGAGTAAATTAGTAAGGGGTCCAATGAAGTGGCAGCCCCCTTAGTAAACTAGCAAAAGGTCCAATGGAGTGTGAGCTCTCTGAGAAAACTAATAAGGGGTTGGGTGATGTGTGGGCTCTCTGGGTCAACAACAAAGGTGTCAAATTGACTATGAGCTCCCCAAGTGAACTAGAAAGGCGTTCAAAAGAGTGCAGGCTCCCTAAATCAACTAGTTATGGGTGCAATGGACCCCTTTGCTAGTTCATTATATGGAAAGCAGATATCAATGTTTTGTTGTGAACTCTTTACTGTACAACCCCTTCCCTTCAATAAACAAGCTCTCCACCTTCAACCACTGCGCTCTCCCCTCCTCCACTCTTCATCTCTCCGCCGGCGATGCGATCTTCCCATAATGATGCACGGCGTTCCCGCCACTCTGCTGGGTGTGACAAATCTACACGCACACGTCCTGATAAAACGGCTTCATTACCTCAACAGTAATGAAGTGCTGGCGACAACGCAGCAAAACAAATGTTCTTGTGTGGAGCTCATACGTGGCATAATGCCGCATAAATCAGAGTTCCTATCGGCGGTGAAATGCTGTTACAAGGTTACACAAGGAAATTACCCAGCGAGAGGCAAAACGCTCCTTGCAGAGGCTTGCTGTAGGTGAGGGATGATCACAACGGGGAAACGCGTCGAGATCCCGGGATGGGAGCTGAGATTTCCTGGGGAAAAAAAAAAAAATGGATCCAACAGAAAGCAGGATACAAACACCCAAGATGTATACAATGTATTGCTGACAGAATCAACATACAGGGGGTTAGCTGGGGCCCCAATCATTGGGGCCCCCAAACTGGCCCTTCTGTCTAAACCACTTCTGCGCACAGAATATTTTCTCGTATTTCTGGTCTGGTTAAGAATATTGTTACATTGTATAAAGAATCTCCTATGAGACAGGGAAAGCAACAAATAAGCAAAGAAGAGTTATGGATTTTTAAGACACCATAATAGAAAATTACACAAATTTGTAGAAAACCATACACAATTTTTTTTTTTGTTTGTTTAAATGAGGGAAGTGGTGGCGCTTAGATTAGTGATAAGTTATGATCGCTGCCCCTTTGGATGGGGTGAAACAAACCCGCTAGTATTATAAGGTGTCAAGTGCAAAGGTGTGGCGCAAACAGTGCATTATTTGAAAAAGGTACCATATACTAATATGTGTAACAATGATATAGGCCATGGATATGCAATTAGCGGACCTCCAGATGTTGCAAAACTACAAGTCCCATCATGCCTCTGCCTCTGGGTGTCATGCTTGTGGCTGTCAGAGTCTTGCTATGCCTCATGGGACTTGTAGTTCTGCAACAGCTGGAGGTCCGCTAATTGCATATCCCTGATATAGATTGTCCTATATATTGGCAATGCAATACCACTACATCTACCATGAACCACTTCAGTACCTCCGGACGTTATATGACGCCCTTGAGTTTGAGTGGAGATATCTGAATGGTGCCGCCATTCAGACACCATTTTTTCAGCTGGCGATTCTCTCCGAGATAAAAGTGACCTTAGCGGCGGATTCGCCGCAAGATCACTTTTATTGGTGGCGGGAGAGGTGCCCCCCCCCCCGCCACTTTCCCGTCATCACCGCCACTTACCGGACCGGCGGCAGCGGCGGAGATGACCGGGTCCTTTCCCCCCCTGCACAGGAAGCCGAGTGAGCGTAAGATGCCGCCCACACGGCTCCATAACATTGCAGGGAGGAAGCGACGTCACACGTCGCTTCCGCCCAACGGCCTTAAAGGGCCCATTTTTTTTTCATTTTGTTTCATTTTTTTTTTTTTTTGCATTTAACTGTAAATATGAGATGGGAGGTGTTTTTGACCCCAGATCTCATATTTAGGAGATCCTGTCGTGCTTTTTTCTATTACAAGGAATGTTTACATTTCTTGTAATAGGAATAAAAGTGATCAAATTTTTTTTTTTTAAAGAACAGTGTAAAATTAACAAATAAAAAGTAAAATAAATAAGAGTGGAGAATCCCCGGGTGGTGGCAAATCTTGTACCCTGTGTATGAAATACAGATCGCCTTAACATGCCGCCCCTTACATTGTGATTGACAATACACTGGTCCAATGCCAGTCTAAGGGGCAGCACATTAAGGCGTTCTGTATTTCATACACAGGATACAAGATCTGTCACCGCCCGGGGATTCCCCACTCTGTCCCCAGGCCCAGCTGGTGTCTTGTAATGATCCCCGCTCTGCATATATGTGCTGTGGTGACAACGCTCTGCATATATGTGCTGTGGTGACAACGCTCTGCATATATTGATATTGAAGTGTATTGAGATTTCCATACATTACAGGGTTCCACCATTATTGCCTTACTGATTAGTAAGTTAGCACTGAACTTTTTTTTTTTTTTTTTTCGTTGCAGACATTTACTTGTGTCACAGCTGATGTAAAGCATCATGTCCCGGCTCTTTCTGTGGTACGGCTGGGGATGTTCTCATACACCACACCAGCACTGATTGCTGTTAGAAAGATCTCAAATCTACAGCAGGAGGAGGAATAATTCTAATACTGAATTATAGCAGAGTACAGTGTCTATAATATATCATTATGGGATGTGTGTGCAGTTCAGTAATAATTACATAAAGTAAGGGCAATATTTTTATCTCCTTGTGGCTGGAGAGGAGAGAAGACATGCTGTGTCACTGGTTAGTGGGCCTGGTTGCAGAAAAGGGGGCTTGTTCACATTTATATGTACATGCCTAATGTACCTCCCACATTCATTGCAATATGCAAAGCATGATGGGAAATGTAGTTTGAGCATTGTGCAAATATAGAAAAGATATGCTGCAATCACTGTTCTAACAGTTCCTTTCTGGTAAAATACATGATGCGTTTTTCGAATCAGAGAGAGGCTGGTGCAACCCCATCCTACCCACTGAAACTTAATTGCAGTACTAGAAGTAAGCAAGGAGGAGGCAGACTCTACCTTGAGGATGTTCCTGCAGTCCTCCTGTGAGCTGGGAGCACCTGAAACTGAAGGAGGTAGGGGGAAGAGATTAGTCCCAGTAATGTGCATCTCATCCAGGACAGTTGGCAACTATGGGTGATTAGGGTGTGCCTAGGCACACCTGGCACACCCTGTGTGCATGCCTATGAGAGGGGTGTACTAATGGGGGATTTTTTGCTAATCCCGGAGTTCTGCTTTAATGCCTAAGCACATTTCTGCAACTTTGACACATGTTAGCAAAACTTTACATATCGTCACAACTACTTCGTGTATCCAGGTGGATTATACCGCAATTCTGTCAAGACAAATCGGGTTTCTTTTGGTAGTAAATGGTAATGGGTATCTCCTGATTTTTTTTTTATTATCAAAGGAAACTCACCCAAAATAGTACAAAAATGTTTCGCATTTACCACGTGTATGTGTGTGTTAGATGTGTTTGTACCCATCGTACAGCCCAGAAACCATTGTGCGCATTTTGCTTTTTTTTATCCTATGTAAAATACACTGACACTGATGATAATTGAAAAATCCCTGACCTTTGACTCAAACACTAACCCTGGTACTGACCTAGATTTAGGCATACCGATAGGCATGGGCGTCCCCAGGTTGCCCCCCCCCTGGAATCAGGGATCAGATCAGGGGTTCCCCACTAGGTCCTTATCCTCTTGAGCCATGTATGCAGTTTCTGACAGTCTCTTGGGCCATGTATGCAGTCTCTGACCGTTTCCTGTAACATGTCCGCAGTCTCTGACTGTCTCCTGTGCTATGTATGCAGTCTCTGACCCTCTCCTGTACTATGTCCGCAGTCTCTGACCGTATCCTGTACCATGTCTGCAGTTTCTGACCGTCTCCTGTATCATGTCCGCAGTCTCTGACTGTCTCCTGTATCACGTCTGCAGTCTCTGACCATCTCCTGGATCATGTGTGCAGTCTCTGACCATCTCCTGTATCACGTCTGCAGTCTCTGACCATCTCCTGGATCATGTCTGCAGTCTCTGACCATCTCCTGTACTACGTCTGCAGTCTCTGACCGTGATAATGTAATTATGACATTGTAAAAAAGGGGCAGCGCATGGATGACCATGAAATTATGCCCCCCCCTGGAAAAAGTTCTGCGGACGTCCATGCCGATAGGGGTCTCAAATGTGACCCGGCCCCATGCTTCAGGGGGCCCATGCGACTCCCCTGTGCCGAAATCCATAGTACCCAGCACGGTGCGAGGGAGCATCGGAGGGGGTGGTGCGGGAGGCGGAGAGTGAGATATGACGGTGTAGTAGGGCGGGAAAAGGAGCAGACAGTAGCCTTGTGTCCCCCTGGACAGTGATAGCATGGCGGAAGCATGCATGAGCCAGACTGGTATGTTAATTGTAACCCCGTGCCATGCCCCTGAGCCTGATCTGTGGGAAGGGCCCCGAACTCAGAGGGAAGGGCCCCAGCTGAGGGTCAGGGGGGCCCTTCATGGTTTCTTGCACCAAGGCCCTGAAGGTTCTAGTTACATCTCTGACCTGATGTACCCCGTGGCACAACCCCATGCCTATTGAACATACAAATACAGAAATTTTTGCCCTTGGTACTTTAAATGAGATGTAATTCATACTGTCGTACACAATATTTTCAATGGGCTGCCTTAAAGGCTAAGTTCTCATTTTTTTCCCCCAAAAATCCAGCTCTCCTATATACCAATATACCAGTAATGTACCTCTGTTGCACAAACATACAAGTTTTCTTTGGTTTTGAAGACTAGGCATTACCTCCATCAATGGCTGTAGTTTGGAGATCATTCAGAAACTTCCTGATAGACAAAGAGGACAGACAAGCCAGTATGACACAGGAAAGCGTTTACCAGCTGTCCTCATTAGCACACCTTCACCCATCAACTAAGTTTTCACAGCACCCCCGGAATTCCTCCATGAGTGAATTTGCCTGACTTCCCCAGCGTCCCTTCAGACGGGCACAGGCTGCATGCTAAATTCCTTGGGGCCACATGCAGCCCACGGGACACCCCTGATGTAGTGCAAGAGCCCACCTGATTGGATACAGAGTGATTGTATAGACAGTGTGTCCTCCTATTGTATAGTTTTGGTAAATATAAAGGAGCTTGTAAAGAGATTGTACAATAGACATGTGCGGTTAGTTTCGTTCCAAATTAAAATACGGACGAATTTTAGTTTTTCGGAAATTCGAATGTATCGGAATTACCGAATTACAATAGTACCGAATTTAAACGAATCCGATATAACGAAAAAAAAATTTGGTCGCAATTCAAATTCAAATCGAATAGTTTTCGAATACTTTTCGAATTCGAATAGTTTTCAAATTGGAATAGTATTCGAAAATCCTCGAATTTGAATCATTTTTCAATTTCCGAAGAGAACAAAATAGAATAGAAAACAAAGGAATTTGATTAAAAAAAAAAAAAACAAAGGAATAGAACAGAAAAAAACAATAGACTAGAAAAGAATATAACAGAAAACAAAAGAATAGAATACAACAGCTCTGTTCCCCTCCCCCACATTATATTCTTTCATTTCCTGTTATATTCCCCTCTAATCTATCTTTTTCCATTCTATTCCTCCACTTTCCACTCCACCCCCATTCTCCTTTTCTGGGGTGATTGTTGCGCGCAGGGCATTCAAGTGAATACTTGTATAAAGATGGCCATACACTATGCAATCTGACTGTACAATCTCTGTACAATTTCCTGTAGATTTACCAGAACTATGGAATAGAAGGGCCCACCTGACCAATCCATTCAATTTGTATCAAATCAGGCAGGCCTTTCAACTACATAGCTGATGGGAGATCTAAAGGAGATTGTACAGGAGGTGGGTGGAAGGTAGTATAGTAATAAAGGAGGTGTGGTCCAGAGTGGCAAACACGCCCCATCACGCCCTCTTCTGCGATGCAACAAGGAAGTGAAGGCTTCTGGGAGATGGCCTAACAGGAAGTGAATGCTGATACAAGCTACAGGAAGTGATGGAATCTGAAAATCCATTCAAAGATACTAGACATGTGCACTGCCGAAAAATGTGTTCCTTTTCATTACATTCATCTTTTTTTTTTTTTCTAGGAAATGTGAAAGTTCGTAAATTCAAAAATTTGGAGTTCATAAATTCCAAAATTTGGAAATTCGAAAAAATTCGGAATTCAAAAATTTGGAAATGTGAAATTCAAAAATTCGGAAATTCGAAAATAAGAAAGAAAATCAGAAGATTCAAAAGAACGAAAACCCGAAAATTTGAAATAATATCTAACTAATAAATAACTATTAAATTATAGGTATTGGAATTTCCTTTCAAATTTGGCTGTTCGTGAATGTAACGAATACGAATTTATCCAAAGTTACGAATTATCCGAAATAACAATGCCGCATCTAAACGAATGGAATGGAACAAATTAATAATAAATAAGTTTTTATTTAATATTATTATTATTTATTATTAATTTGTTCCATTTCATTAGTTTAGATGTGGCATTCGTTATTTTAGATAATTCAAAACTTTGGATAAATTCTTATTCGTTACATTCACTAACACCCAAATTGGAAAGGAAATTCCAATACCTATAATTTAATAGCTAGTAATAGTTAAGTTGTTATTAGTTATTATTTCAGGTTTTTGAATTTTCAAAATCTCTTTCTTATTTTTGGATTTTCGTTCTTTTGAATATTTGGATTTTCATTCTTACTTTTGGATTTTCGAATTTCTGAATTTCTGGATTTTCGGATTTTGGAATTTCCCAATTTTTAAATTTCCGAGTTTTCAAATTTCCGAATTTCGAATTTTTGAATTTCCGAAATTTCGAATTTCTGCATTTCCAAAATTTCGAACTTCCCAATTTCTGGATTTCTGAATTTCCGAAATTTCAAATCTCCAAAAATTCGAAATTTCGAAAGTTTGAGGATTCGGAAATGGGAAAATTAGTAAATACTGAGTTATTTCAGATTTTTAAATGTTCGGGTTTTCGAATTTTCATTCTTATTTTTGTTCTTTTGAATATTCAGATCTTATTTTCAGATTTTTCCATTTCTGAATTTCCGGATTTTCGGACTCTGGAATTTCCGAATTCTCAAATTTCCGAGTTTCTGAATCTTCGAATTTCTGAATTTCGAATTTCCGAAATTTCGAATCTCCGAATTTTCGAGAATTCGAAAATTGGAAAGTTTGGAAATGTGAAAAATCGTAAATTCTGATATTTCCGAATTTACGAATTTGTTGCAATTTGTTAAACAACAAATTCAGGACTAGTGTTGAGCGAACCCGGACTGTAACGTTCGGGTCCGTACCGAACTTTAGGGTGTCCGTGGCACGGACCCGGACCCGGACATTTCAAAAATCGTTCGGGTTCGGTCCGGGGTTCTGCTATTTTACTCCACGTGTTGAGAAGCTGCAGGGCAGCCAATCAACAAGCGTTTCACTGGTTTGCCCTTAGAAGCCATCACAGCCATGCCTACTAATGGCATGGCTGTGATTGGCCGGTGCATCATGTGACCCAGCCTCTTTATAAGCTGGAGTCACAGTGCTGCAGTCACATGCTCCTTGGGTTAGTATAGGGAAAGGTAGCTGACGGCGTGAGGGACAGATTTTAGCCATTTTAAGACCTGATCCTGCATCCTGAGATAGATTACTTTACTACTGCTGTCTGTGCTGTTGCTCTGAGGACAGATAGCAGAAATTAGAGATTTCACATACCGCTGCTTTGAGTTGCAGATCAAGCTCTGCATAGAACAACGATCGCTACGATCGTGCTCTACGATCAGA
>BLSH010250340.1:474767-487182 GCA_018402905.1 Glandirana rugosa
CCGAAACAACCGGCTAATGAACGAAAAGCGGGTTAAACCCTTTTTCAACCTGCAAGCCAACTGGTTGGTAGCCGAGCACACATGCTCCGAATTGAGTTTATTGGTGAGCAATATGGTTTCCATACGTCTTATGGTAGAGACTTACGTGTTGTGTCGTCTACCCGATGTCGTCGTCTCCTGGTGTGGCCCACGGTGAGGACAGTCGATTCTTGTCCTTTGACTCCGATGTTAACTGTGTCCGAGTGGTTGTAACCTGGTATCTACTAACCTTTTTGAAACGGACCAGACTACTCATCTCAACTCGCTTGGAGACCTTCAAGCCCAAGACGACCTCGTTCGGGTTCCGTCCGGACCCGGACCCGGACTTTGTCCCGAAGTTCGGACGGACCAGCAGAACCCGAACTTCCAGAGGTTCGCTCAACTCTACTCATCAGACCAGGCAAAGTTTTTCCAATCATCTATGGTCCAATGTTGGTGAGCCTGTGTCAATTGTAGCCTCAGTTTCCTGTTCTTAGCTGACAGGAGTGGCACCCGGTGTGGTCCTCTGCTGCTGTAGCCCATCTGCTGTGTTGTGCATTCAGAGATGGTATTCTGCATACCTTTGGTATAACGAGTGGTTATTTGAGTTAAGCCTCGTACACACGAGCCGATGGTTGGTCAACCGAACGTCCAACTTTTTCCCAAATTGGGCGAAAAGCAAGTAATCGGCCAACAAAGCCGAACGTAGTGACGTGTTTTCCGAGCGTATAAAGAGGAAGTTCAGGTGAATGTGATCTGTGAATTAGGAACTCAGGTTTACACGACCGAACACTTCCTGGAATCCGAGCATGCGTGTTTGTACTTTCAACTTTTGATTGGTCAACTTCTGTACACACGAGCCAACAATCGGTCAACTCCTTGTTGGCCAACACAAGTTTTTTAGTCTCAGAAGTTGGACGACGATTGGAAATTGGCTGCAGAATCGTGCGTACACATGATCAGATTATCGCCAACAGGCTGTTGGGGACGACCGTTGTTGACCAACCATTGGACCGTGTGTACCGGGCCTTTACGGTTGCCTTTCTATCATCTGGAACCAGTCTGCCCATTCTCCTCTGACCTATGACATCAACAAGGCATTTTCCTCCACACAACTAACGCTCACTGGATATTTTCTCTTTTCCCCACCATTCTCTGTAAACCCGAGAGATGGTTGTGTGTGAAAATCCCAGAAATACTCAGACCCAGAGGTGTTGCTAGGGGGTGGCTATTGAGGCTATAGCCCCGAGTCTGGGGCCCATAGCCCCGGGTCTCTTACAGGGTGGGTGCAGTTCTGCAATTAGCAGGTATGTCCAGGTCTGGAATGCAGACTGTGTGTGTGTGTGTGTGTATATATATATATATATACATACACATGTATATTTATTACTATTATTATTTATTTGATAACATGTATGCCCGCTCAAGCGTATGTCTTTCTTTACTTCGCTGCTATGGGCTCTAGCCCCAGATCTTTTGTAGACCTAGCAACGCCCCTGCTCAGACCGGCCCGTCTGGCACCAACACCCACGCTACCTTCAAAGTCACTTACATCCCTTTTCTTCCCCATTCTGATGCTCGGTTTGAACTTCAGCAAGTGGTCTTCACCACGTCTAGATGCCTAAATGCATTGAGTTGCTGCCATGTGATTGGCTGATTAGCAATTTGTGTTACCAAGCACTTGAACAGGTGTACCTAATAAAGTGGCCGGTGAATGTATATCCACAATGGTAAGAATAGACAGCTATCCCCAGAAAGAAGAATAGAGGGGGGAAAAAATATGTTAAAGGGGCAGCGCTACAGATTTTTAATATATTTGAGAAACGTAAAATTGCCGCGGTCCATAGGGAGGGTGGAGGTGAGAGCGGTAAAGGTTAATAAATGTAATTCTTGTGCGTTTCCTATCTGCCCGGAGTGCGGCTTTAATGCAAAGGTGGCGCGTTGGATGACGAGCGGCCAAATCCCACGAGATCGCAAATCACCGGCAGCGGGAGTTTAATAATTTTGCACGCAGAGAACTTTCGCGGCGCAGGCCCCTTGCTCGGTCCACCGGGGGGAATGTCGCATCCTTCCGGGGGGGCCTTTGATGTCCCAGAGACAAACGCAGCCCTGTCATGGCGCCAACCGCTAATTCCTCGCCGTTTTGTGCCAATCCTCCAGAGATCTGATATCCTCCATTTATCTCGGAATGTATGTGAATTATTCAAATATTCAACCTGCTTTTTTTCTTTTTTCCCCCTTGATATGAATAATATATGGATCTGGGCCCCCCTGTATCTCTGTGCTATTTATATATATTGATATATACGCTGCGGCGTAGGTAGAAAATTCCGACCGCTTCTATGGCGGGAAAGGGGCGGCTTGTGTACATTGTTCTCTTTGATGAATGATGTATAAGATCTAATGATTATTTATTGTGTATAGCAGATTTCTGTAACGCTGTCTGTGTTTGTAGAACGATGATTTGATCTATGACACAAATCCATAGAATATGGGATATAGAGGAGATAATTACAGAGATTTCATTTATGGAGATAAAATGAGAAGACTGATATTATCTATTCAGAGAAAATTGAATACCTTAATATAAATATATGTACTATATACACTATATTGTCAAAACCAGGGAGTTTTTTCAATAGGAACGCGGGGGAACGCCGCTCCGGCACCTCCACCACTGAATTGGTTGAATCTATTGATGTTGACTGCTGGCCGGGGAATCAATTGATGTTGGAGGGATCATTTGCTGCTGGGGAGATCTATTTTTGCTGGGGGATCTTATGTTGCTAGTGGGCCAGTTATTGGTGGGAGAGATCTACTGTTGATGGAGGGGTCTATTGTAGCTGGCTGCTGAAGGGTCTACCGATGATGGCTGCTAGGAGTTCTATGTATTGTCACTGGTGGGGGTTTATTGTTGCTGGGGTGATCTATTTTTGTTGGGGGATCTGTTGTTGCTGGTGGGGGATCCTAGTGTTGCTGGTAGGGGTATTATGTTGAAAGGGGATCAATTATTGCTGGAAGGGATCTGCTGTTGAGGGAAGAGTCTGCTGATGGGTCCGTTGACGCTGGCTGCTGGGAGATCTACTGTATTGTTATATGGGTCTATTGTTGTTGGGGGGATTTATTGTTGCTGTTGCTGTTACTATTATATTAGTGGTAGCAATAGTAGTAGTAGAACTATTATTTTTTTTTTTATTATTAGCTGTAGTTGTAGTAGTAGTATTTTACTACAACTAGTATTATTGTTGCTATTATTATTATTTGCAGTAGTAGTAGTAATACAAATATTTTTATTATTGCTATTATATTATTAGTATTAGTAGCATTAAAACTATTACTATTATCATTATTATTATTATTATTATTATTATTACTACTATTATATTAGTAGTTATAGTAGTAGTAGAACTTTTATTATTATTTCTATTATATATATATATAATTTTATATATAAACATTTTTTTAGCAATGATCACTGTATTGGTGTCACTGGTCCCCATTAAATTGTCGGATTTGTCTACTGCAATGTCGCAGTCCTGCTAAAAATCGCTGCTCGCCGCCATTACTAGTAAAAATAAATTTAAAAAATAAAATGCCATAAAAATATTATTATTATTATACAGGATTTATATAGTGCCAACAGTTTGCGCAGCGCTTTACAATAAAGAAGGGACACAGTACAATTACAATACAGTTCAATACAGAAGGAATAGGAGGGCCATGCTCGTAGAGCTTACAATCTAAAGGGAGGGGGAGGTGGTACAAAGGGTAATGGCTGCAGGGGAAGATCTGATAGAGGTGGCTCAAGCACAGTTCCTAGGTGGGTAAGGGATAGGCTTCCCTGAATAAGTGAGTTTTCAAGGATCGCCTAAAGGCGGACAGGGTGGGGCTGACCGGACATTCTGGGGCAGGGAGTTCCAGAGGATGGGAGAGGCTCTGGAGAAGTTCTGTAGGCGAGCATGGGAGGAGGTAACAAGGGAGCTAGAGAGAAGGAGGTCTTGGGAGGAGCAGAGAGGACGATTGGGGTGATATCTGAGGATGAGATTGGCAAAATATCCCATAGTTTGTAGACGGTATAACTTTTACGCAAACCAATCAATATACGCTTATTGGGATTTTTTTTTTTTGTTGCAGAATACATATTGGTGAAGAAATTAGATTTTTTACATTTTATTATTGGATGTGTTTTATAGCAGAAAGTAAAAAAAATATTGTTTTTTTTTTTAAAGCACAAAAAATAAAAAAAAGCGCAGAGGGGATCAAATACCACCAAAAGAAAGCTCTATTTGTGGGGAAAAAAAGGACATCAATTTTGTTTGGGTACAACGTCGCGCGACCGCGCAATTGTCAGTTAAAGTAACGCAGTGCCGTATCGCAAAAAAATGGCCTGGTCATGAAGGGGGGTAAATTTTCCGGGGCTGAAATTGTTAATGTTTCCCATGAAGGTCTTACTGGACTGAAACGAGTTTTATTCTTTTATCTGCCTGTAGTTCAGCTTTAATTTTAGGCTCAGATCTTTGCGTGCAAAAGCGCAGAAAATGCAGAGAAACGCATCGCCCTTTAGTAGGCATGCAGCAGCGCCATTTATTGTTAATGGCGCCCCATGCATCTGCAAACGCACCGCGCGGTTAGCTGCAGCGTGTTTCTGGAATGGAGCCAGGGATTTTTTTTTTACGCGTTTCGTGTGCCCAGGGCAGCCCATTGAAATGAATGGCTTACCTTACATGTGATTTTAGATGCAAGCAAGAATTTATCATATTTTTGTCAGCCCCCCGTGCAGGCCACCCAGTCATACCTGCCTAAGGGTGGCTCTGGTCTGCATTGGGCGGGCGATAAGGACGGGTACTCTTTTCCAGGGACAATTTTCCGAGACATCCCTTCTATACCAGAGACGGCCCCCAGGAACCTCAGGTCACCCTGCCAGTCCCGGATGATGGGCGACATTGCGATCTGTCACTGCCAGAGATGTTTACATTGGAGAGACACGCTCCCCTTCCAGATGGATGTGTTTACCGTCTTCGCTATCTCGCCGCCGCAGCTGAAATAATAATGGCGCAGCTTTTCAATGTCAGACGGAAGAGTAAATACGACTTATTAAACAGCAAGGTGACTCGGTGATTGGACGGCCCCATTATGTATGCTAATGGCGACGCGCGCATTATAAATTCAAATTCCCGACTTTGCTTGGCTGGTTGGCGTTTCGTTTAAATGACTAATGAGGAGGAAGATGTGAAAATACCTGGAACATCAAAACAGGCGACAAGGAGTGCGGGGGGGGGTGGAAAACTTTAGGGCACTACCGCCTGTCAAACGCGCCCATTGCGATCAATGGGGCTGCACTGCGACCACAAGCAAAGTGCTCGGCTCGTAGCTGCGGCGCAGTCGCAGGATGTAAAATCTTCTCTCACCAATTTAAAAAAAAAAAAAAACAACAAAAAAGGCATCATTAGTGCCTCCTGAACATCTGCCCAGGGGCGTACATACAGGGGTCACAGGGGTTGTCATTGCGACCCGGCCCCATGCTCCAGGGGGCCCATGCGGCCCCCCTGTACACCTGCATAAGAGCGGTGGCGGCATGTAGGGAACTGATTCTTCCATGTAACCGCTGAATGCCCGCTTCTCCCCTCTCCCTCATTCATCGGCTGCAGGAGGGCAATGGAGGGCATCTGTTCCTTTACATGCCATTCCCGCCACCTCCTTATCCCTGTCCTGCTGCCCTGGACCCCTGCGTGCTTCCCTGGACCCACCTTGCCCCCCCCTCACCCATAGCGCTGCCGGGTTTCCAACTCCTGCTGGCCACTGTGGGTTATCTGCATGGGCGTCCGCAGGTAGGGGCAGGGGGGGCAATTGCCCCCCCCTGGAATCAGGGATCAGATCAGGGGTTCCCCACTAGGTCCTTATCCTCTTGAGCCATGTATGCAGTTTCTGACAGTCTCTTGGGCCATGTCTGCAGTCTCTGACCATGTCCTGTACCATGTCCGCAGTCTCTGACTGTCTCCTGTGCTATGTCTGCAGTCTCTGACTGTCTCCTGTTCCATGTCTGCAGTCTCTGACCGTATCCTGTACTATGTCTGCAGTCTCTGACCATCTCCTGTACTATGTCCGCAGTCTCTGACCGTATCCTGTACCATGTCTGCAGTCTCTGACTGTCTCCTGTACCATGTCTGCAGTCTCTGACTGTCTCCTGTACCATGTCTGCAGTCTCTGACTGTCTCCTGTATCATGTCCGCAGTCTCTGACTGTCTCCTGTATCCCGTCTGCAGTCTCTGACCATGTCCTGGATCATGTCTACAGTCTCTGACCATCTCCTGGATCATGTCTGCAGTCTCTGACCATCTCCTGGATCATGTCTGCAGTCTCTGACCACCTCCTGGATCATGTCTCCAGTCTCTGACCATCTCCTGTACTACATCTGCAGTCTCTGACCGTGATAACGTAATTATGACATTGTCAAAAAGGGGCAGAGCATGGATGACCTTGAAATTATGCCCCCCCCCCCCTGGAAAAAGTTCTGCGGATGCCCATGGTTATCTGTCAAGGTTGAGAACGGAGAAGGGGCCTTTCTCTGTCTCAAAAGTGAGACCTCAGGGGTCTATTTAAACCCCTGAAATTTCACAAAGCCCCCCCAATGGGGGACCTAAAAAAATTTAAAAATAAAATTGTAAAATAAATAAATAAAATGGTAGAAAAATAGTAAAAAATAAAACAAGAATAAAAAATACCGACACCAGCGGTGGAACTTCCAGGGTCACAAAGGTCGCACTTGAAACTGGGCTCTGGCGTTCCGCCACCGTGGGGGGACCTCAAGATGGCAGGAAGGTGGCCCACTGCGGGACTGTAATAAAGGGCCCTGGGAAGAGCACCGGTCGGGGGCCAGGGAAGCCCTTCATAGTTTCTTGCACCGGGGCCCTGAAGGTTCTAGTTATGCCGCTGTGTCAGTGGATCGCTTTTCAGAGGGCAGTAAGCATTACCACCTGCCTGAAAGAAGGTGCTTCAAACCGGCTATCACATGCTTCACATACTTTGCAGGAACAAAATTTCTCCTTTGTACATGAGGATGATGACGATCCATCCCACAACCCAAAGCGCTGGAGAGAAGAGGAGGATGCCGAATCCTGCCAGAGTGAGGGATAAGGTAATGTTATGGCGCCCCCTGGCAGGTAATGCGGGGTCACCCAACGCGTGGAGTCTATAGCCTCATTCATACTTGCATATCGGGCCATTTGCAATTACCTGCGGGAGACTCGGTGGTGGAATCCCCATGTACATCCGTTCTGTGCAAATTCTGCTAAAATGAATGTTCTTCAGGCTGTTTTCTGAGTGTTTTTTTATTATGGGCTGTAGTAGAATATTGGCCACTAGATGGCGCTGAGGAGCATTATTGTAACAAGAGAGACAAGGTAACAATTCTAAAGATCGCTAGAAGGGATTAACAAAGGAATGTAACCATTGGTTCTCTAGAATAGTTACTTTGTCTCACTTGTTTCAGGAACTTATTTCCTATGCTCCTCAACGCCATCTAGTGGCCATAATAAAATAACATTTCTCAGGAAAGAAAATAGCTGAAGAACATTTCTTTGGCCCTTTTTGCACAGAACAAATATACATGCAGATCCACTGGAAGAATGACTAGGTCATTATTTTTTTAAACTTAATGACCTTTTAGACATAATTAGCATTAACCCCTGCAGTGCAGGCAGGGCCGCTATCAGGAGGGTACAGGCAGTACTGTTGTAAGGGGCCCCAGTGTCTCAAGGGGCCCTTACAACAAAGACTTTAGCAGTCTTTAACATTGGAGTCTATGGGAGGGGGACACCCAGTTTGGGGACACCGTTCTCCACAACCATAGGCAATAAAAATACCAAACTTGGGCCACACGGAGAGAGCCCCCTGGACCACAACTGGTCCACGTTTGGGACCTGCAGCACCTATGGTTCGGTCGTACCAAGTCCCCAAATTGACCAGTCATTGACCGGCAATTGTCGGGTGGTTTTCGGACTTCACATTGGAGTCTATGGGAGAGGGGCATCCAGTTAGGGGACACCGTTCTCCACAACCATAGGCAATAAAAATACCAAACTTGGGCCACACGGAGAGAGCCCCCTGGACCACAACTGGTCCACGTTTGGGACCTGCAGCACCTATGGTTCGGTCGTACCAAGTCCCCAAATTGACCAGTCATTGACCGGCAATTGTCAGGTGGTTTTCGGACTTCACATTGGAGTCTATGGGAGGGGGGCACCCAGTTAGGGGACACCGTTCTCCAAAACCATAGGCAATAAAAATACCAAACTTGGGCCACACGGAGAGAGCCCCCTGGACCACAACTGGTCCAAGATTGGGACCTGCAGCACCTATGGTTCGGTCGTACCAAGTCCCCAAATTGACCAGTCATTGACCGACAATTGTCAGGTGGTTTTCGGACTTCACATTGGAGTCTATGGGAGGGGGGCACCCAGTTAGGGGACACCGTTCTCCAAAACCATAGGCAATAAAAATACCAAACTTGGGCCACATGGAGAGAGCCCCCTGGACCACAACTGGTCCACGTTTGGGACCTGCAGCACCTATGGTTTGGTCGTACCAAGTCCCCAAATTGACCAGTCATTGACCAGCAATTGTCGGGTGAATTTCGGACTTCACATTGGAGTCTATGGGAGGCGGCACCTGGTTTGGGGACACCGTTCTCCTGAACCATAGCCGATAAGCATACCAAACTTGGGTCACATAGAGAGGACCCCCTGGGCAACAACCGGTCCAAGTTTGGGACCTGCAGCACCTATGGTTTGGCCCAGGTCCCCAAAGTGACCGGTCATTGACCGGCAATTGTCGGGTGAATTTTTCTACTTAACATTGGAGTCTATGGGAGGGGGGCACCCAGTTTGCGGACACCGTTCTCCCGAAACCTAGCCGATATAAATACCAAACTTGGGTCACATGGAGAGGGCCTCCTGGTCCACAACTGCAACATGTGTACACCCCTGGCCAGTGGGCGGATGTGGTGGGAGGGCCAGTGGGTGGGCCCTGGGGAATGTTAGTGGTCGGGGGGGGCCAGGTCTAAAGCTGTGCAAGGGGCCCCAAAATTGGGGAGGGGGGTTCAATTGGTATTTATTTTGTAATTCTAGTCTAAAACCAAAACTTTTAAAGGTTTTCAGTCCTCTTACATAAGTTGTACCTATTTATCTGCAGCATTTTTTTCTCTACAGACGATCAAAGGGCAGAATTTAGACAGATTGTCTGAGCAGTCAGAAAGCAGGAGGTGAGGAGCTGAAGCTTCACTCTGCAGAGCCCAGTGAGGAGAGCTCTGAGAACTGATTGGAGGGAAGGGCACCCCCACCCCACCCTCCATCCCCTTCAAACAGAACACAGGAACAGAGCTGAGGATGTCAATCACATGCTGTGTGCTGGAGCTCCACCCTCTGTCACCTTTTTTCTCTTCCATCATCCAGGGTCACCCTCAACTTTCCAGAGGGATGCCGCTCAGAGAATCATATAATCATGTGAAGTTCTTGGCTGTGTTCTTAAATATCTGACACAGATCAGCCCCATGCCGCAGCCCCTCACAATGGTGCAGTCTGATCACTGAGGCTTGATTCACACTGCTGCCATGCAATGTGGATGCGATTTTCATATCCTATGGGGCCAAATTGCACTGCAAAATTGCACTGAAGTAGCACAGGAATCTTTTCCAAAGTGACATTGATGAGAACAGGCGCTGCTAAACATAATGTATTTTCCCTTGTCATGTGATTCTGTGCAACACTTCAAGTCCCATCAGAAGTCGCACTGGTGTAAAGGAGACTAAGGAAATGATTCCTCTTGCCTGCAGCAGACTGATGACATCATCTCAGCCTAGGCAAAGTTACAATATTGCAGTCTGATCACTGGCGGAAGGGAGACTGAGGAAATGCTTCCTCTTGCCTGCAGCAGACTGATGACATCATCTCAGCCTAGGCAAAGTTACAATATTGCAGTCTGATCACTGGGGGAAGGGAGACTGAGGAAATGTTTCCTCTTGCCTGCAGCAGATTAATGACATTATCTCAGCCTAGGCAACGTAAGAATGTTGCATTCTGATCGGGGGGGGGGGGGCTGAGGAAATGCTTCCCCCTGCCTGCAGCAGACTGATGACATCATCTCAGCCTAGGCAAAGTTACAATGTTGCGGTCTGATCACTGGGGGAAGGGAGACAGAACAAATGCTTCATCTTACCTGCAGCAGATTAATGATATTATCTCAGCCTAGACAATGTTACAATGTTGCGCTCTGATCCCTGAGCAGGAGGGTAGGGGCTGAGGAAATGCTCCCTCCTGCCTGCAGCAGACTGCATGACATAATCCCAGTCCAGGTAAAATTAAAATGTTGCAGTCTGATCACTGGGGGTGGGGGAGGAAACTGAGGAAATGCTTCCTCCTGCCTGCAGCAGACTGATGACATCATCTCAGCCTAGGCAAAGTTACAATGTTGCAGACTGATCACTGGGGATGGGGGAGGAGACTGAGAAAATGCTCCCTTCTGCCTGCAGCAGACTGATGACATCATCTCAGCCTAGGCAAGGTTACATTGTTGCAGTCTGATCACTGGGGGGGAGTCTCAGCCTAGGCAAAGTCACTGTCTGGAGCACAAGGGCGGCTTTTTAAAGCTTTTCTGAATAAAATGACACAGTTGTCGTATATTGCGATGTCAGGAATTTATTCTTGCAGTTGTGTAAAGTTGGTGAGAGGTCCACTTTGAAGGACAGACGGCACGCAAGGGGTAAACAATGTTCTGCAATGTCCTGTGATATCCGGGTCAGGGCAGACTACGGCAGGCCGGATCCTGGATGCTCCTGGCACCTCGCCCCTATGAACCCAATGCCACGGACATGATTTTTAATTAGCTTGCTTCCCTTCTTCGAACGGCGGTGGAAATTTAGTTACAGCAGTTGGAGCTCGGCCACCTTCCACAGACCCAATCTAATCCGGAGATAAATGTATTACTAATGAGCTTCAGGAAAGGGACAGAGCACTCAGAGAAGTACACAGTGCGGCACGTTTAACCCCTTCATAACCAGAGGTGGATTGGACCTTCAAGTTTTTTGTTTTTTTTTGTGAATAACTGTTTGCAGGCAGGTTTCTCCACTGCAGGTGGCGCTTAACTGTAGCATTGCAGAGGGAGAGGAAGTCAATGGGAACATGACTCCTCTATGGTTTCCTGGGTGACTGGGGAAGCTATCCGATTGGATGCTGCTGCTCCATGTCACTCTGGCAGCCATCTTGGGTCAGGCAGAGTCTATTTAAGACCTTGGTGCATGGAATCAGTGTTGCCAACCTACCAGATTGAAATTTACTGGCACAACAACCAAAATTTACTGGTACAGCCAAGTTTTTACTGGCATTTTACAAAAGTTACAAAATTACAGTTTTCAGTGCAAATTTCAGTATTTAGGCTACAAGCAAGTACACTGTGCAAATGCCAATGTGATTTAAGGTAGATAGCAAGGTAAAAAAAAATATTTCTGTTATTTTCAATATAATAAGGGCAGATTATTGAGTCCATCAGTTTTGTCACCTATGTCAAATTGTAGAGATTTCCCCTTAATTTCTGTTCCACAACCACCACAGAAAGTGAGGTGAAATCCCTGGTAGCCACTGGGATCACCAGAATTTATGTCCCCACTTCTAAAGACTTCCTGTCTCCATCATCTACTGTTTTATCCCTCCAGTCTCCATCACACCATCCCCCCTCATCTCCATCACACCATCCCCCCCGTCTCCATCCCTCCACCACCCCTCATCTCCATCACACAATCCCCCCATCACTTCCTGCCACCATTCCTCCATCTCCATCACCCCTCATCTCCATCACACCATCCCCATTACCTCCTGTTTCCATTACACCATCCTTCCATTACCTCCTGCCACTTATCCAGTGCACACTGCACTCATACAGTGCACACTGCACTCATACAGCGCACACTGCACACTAAGAGAGAGAGACTCCTGCAGCCTGGCTGGCGGCTGTCTATCAGAGTGAGCAGAGACAGTGTGGGTGTCAAGCAGTCCCACACTCACTGTCCCGAATCTTTTTGGCTGACTTGAAGAGGAAGCGCACTGCATTCACCACTGTCACCAGGAGGGCGGCAGGGTCAGCCAGAGCAGGGAGGCAGGCAGGAATCAGGAGGATCCATCCATCCATCCGGAGCATCTGCTCCGGTCAGGTGCTGGCTGGCGGTGGTGTGGCGGGAAAATGCTGTAACCTCATTTGAGGGCGGATGGGCTGGGCAGAGGCACTAGCTGGCAGCAGGAGGAGTGGTCGTCCAACTCGTCTCAGGGTCAGGATCGGATCTTCTCACTCGCCGCTCAGGGATTTCCGTGATTGCACATGCGCAGCTCTGACCGGAGCCGGTGGCCACCAT
>BLSH010250340.1:506701-518005 GCA_018402905.1 Glandirana rugosa
ATTTAGAAGCTGTGTGCACTGTGGGGGGGGTTCAATTGTTTTTTTTATATTGCTGTGTACATGACAAGCAAACTTGTCAAGTAAAAAAAAATGTTTTTGTTCTGTTTTTTTATTAAATTGTTCCTTTGTTTAACCCTTAATTTACTATATTCAGCCGTATTCCCCTTCTCCGTTTAATTATCATTTTCCTGCTGATTATTTTTTTATTCACTTCCATTTTATAAACTATTAATAATTAAAACTTTTTTTTTTTTTTTTTTTGCTTTGTTCATTAATATTTTTACACCTTTAACATATATTTACATGTTTCAAATTAAAAAAAGGGCAAAATTAAAAAAAAAAAAAAAATTGGAAAATAAATTTTTCAATGCTTTGTACCGTTGCTGACAGCTGAAATGTAAACAAAAAAGCTGCGGTAAATATCGGTATTTGGTATCGGTGAGTACTAAAATAAAGTATTGGTGCTCGTAGTAAAAAAATGGTATCGGTGCATCCCTAGTTCCCACCATCCTTGTGCTAGGTCCCAGGCTCTGTACATCTGTTGTGCACATTACGAGGGGTTCCCACCATCCCTGCTGCATTTTAACCACTTGCCGACCGTCAACCGCTGGTTGATGGTGACAAAGTGGTTCGATATCGCAAATCGCCGTCATCTGACGGCGGCTGCGAGATCGCGCACTGTGAGCGTGCGCGCGCCGCCGAAGGCGCGCCCGCGCGCTCACTGTGTTCGGGGAGGGCCAGGGAGCGGGTGCGGTGGCTTCGATTGCTGCCGGCTACCCGCGATGTCCCCCCCCCCCGAGTGAAAGAACGGAGGTCTGTGTAAGTAAACAAGGACCTCCGTTCTGTGAGGGGGGAAGGGCTGTGATCACGGCCTTCCTCTACATGGAAGCTGTGATCGCTTCCCTTCCCCAGCCAGGGCAGCCCCCATACAGTTAGAACACGCCCAGGGAACACAGTTAACCCTTAGAGCGCCCCCTGCAGGTTAACCCCTTCACTGCCAATGGCATTTACACAGTAATCAGTGCATTTTTATAGCACTGATCGCTGTATAAATGCCAATGGTCCCAAAAAAGTGTCAAAATGGTCCAACATGTCCGCCCCAATATCGCAGTACCGCTAAAAATCGCAGATCGCCGCCATTACTAGTAAAAAATAAAAAATAAATAAAAACCCCAGAAATGAATTCTCATCATCCGTAAACGCAGCCACTTTTGCGCAGACCAATCAATAAACGCCAATTGCGATTTTTTTTATCGCAAATATGAGGAAGAATATAAATCGGCCAAAAACGGTGAAAAAAAAAGTTTTTTTATATTTTTTTTTTGGATTGTATTTTAGCAAAAAGTAAGAAATTTGGTTTTTTTTGCAAAATTGTCGCTCTTCTTTTGTTTATAGCGGCGATCAGAAATGACGCAGCGGTGATCAAATACCACCAAAAGAAAGCTCTGTTTGTGGGAAAAAAAGGACGCAAATTTCGTTTGGGTACAACGTCGTACGACCGCGCAATTGTCAGTTAAAGCGACGCAGCACCGAATCGCAAAAAGGGCTTCGGTCCTAAAGCTGGAAATCCTTCCGGTCCTTAAGTGGTTAAAAAAAGGGCAAAATTAAAAATAAAAAAAAAAATTGGAAAATAAATTTTTCAATGCTTTGTACCGTTGCTGACAGCTGAAATGTAAACAAAAAAGCTGCGGTAAGTATCGGTATTTGGTATCGGTGAGTACTAAAATAAAGTATTGGTACTCGTAGTAAAAAAATGGTATCGGTGCATCCCTAGTTCCCACCATCCTTGTGCTAGGTCCCAGGCTCTGTACATCTGTTGTGCACATTACGAGGGGTTCCCACCATCCCTGCTGCATTTTAACCACTTGCCGACCGTCAACCGCAGGATGACGGCGACAGTGTGGTTCGATATCGCAAACTGCCGTCATCTGACGGCGGCTGCGAGATCGCGCACTGTGAGCGCGCGCGCGCCGCCGGAGGCGCGCCCATGCGCTCACTGTGTTCGGGGAGGGCCAGGGAGCGGGTGCGGCGGCTTCGATTGCTGCCGGCTACCCGCGATGCCCCCCCCTGGAGTGAAAGAACGGAGGTCTGTGTAAGTAAACACGGAGCTCCGTTCTGTGAGGGGGGAAGGGCTGTGATCACAGCCTTCCTCTACATGGAAGCTGTGATCGCTTCCCTTCCCCAGCCAGGGCAGTCCCCATACAGTTAGAACACGCCCAGGGAACACAGTTAACCCTTAGAGCGCCCCCTGCAGGTTAACCCCTTCACTGCCAATGGCATTTACACAGTAATCAGTGCATTTTTATAGCACTGATCGCTGTATAAATGCCAATGGTCCCAAAAAAGTGTCAAAATGGTCTGACATGTCCGCCCCAATATCGCAGTACCGCTAAAAATCGCAGATCGCCGCCATTACTAGTAAAAAAAAATAAATAACTAAAAACCCCAGAAATGAATTCTCATCATCCGTAAATGCAGCCACTTTTGCGCAAACCAATCAATAAACGCCGATTGCGATTTTTTTTATCACAAATATGAGGAAGAATATAAATCAGCCAAAATAGTTTTTTTTAATTTTTTTTGGGATTTGTATTTTAGCAAAAAGTAAGAAATTTGGGTTTTTTTGCAAAATTGTCGCTCTTCTTTTGTTTATAGCGGCGATCAGAAATGACACATCGATGATCAAATACCACCAAAAGAAAGCTCTATTTGTGGGAAAAAAAGGACGTAAATTTCGTTTGGGTACAACGTCGCACGACCGCGCAATTGTCAGTTAAAGCGACGCAGTGCCGAGTCGCACAAAGTGCTCCGGTCCTAAAGGGGGAAATCCTTCTGGGGCTGAAGTGGTTAAGTTCCAACTTTAATGGGAGGAGCTGGAACACAAAAGACGAAGAGATCCAGGAACACAGAGACCACACAAAGGTCTCTTCATTTTCTGGAATAAAATATCAGCTTTATGGTCTTTTTTTCTTTTAATCACTGGGCACTTAAACCCCCTTAACAACCAGACCAATTTTGAGCTTTCAGCGCTCTCGCACTTTGCATGACAATTACTCAGTCATACTACACGGTACCCATATGAAATTTGCGTCCTTTTTTTCACACAAATAGAGCTTTCTTTAGCGGTATTTAATCACCGCTTTTTTTTTATTTTTTGCGCTATAATTAAAAAAAGACCGAAAATTTTGTAAAAAAATGAATTTTTCTTCGTTTCTGTTACAAAATTTTGCAAATTAGTAATTTTTCTTCATAAATTTTGGCCAAAATTTATACTGCTACATATCGTTGGTAAAAAAAAAAAAACAAATTAGTGGATATTATTTGGTCTTTGTGAAAGTTATAGAGTCTACAAGCTATGGTGCCAATCACTGAATATTGATCACACCTGATGTACTGACGGCCGATCTCATTTCTCGAGACCCTAACAAGCCAGGAAAGTACAAATAACCCCCAAATGACCACTTTTTGGAAAGTAGACATTCCAAGGTATTTAGTAAGAGGCATGGTGAATTTTTCGAAGTTGTAATTTTTCCCCACAATTCTTTGCAAAATTAAGATTTTTTATTTCTTTTTTTTTCACAAAATTGTCATAGGTTAACGGATTATTTCTCACACCCAGCATATGTATACCACAAATTACACCCCAAAACACATTCTGCTACTCCTCCCGAGTATGGCGATACCACATGTGTGAGACTTTTACACAGCCTGGCCACATACAGAGGCCCAACATGCAGGGAGCACCATCAAGCGTTCTGGGAGCATGAGTTACACATATAATTTCTTGACTACCTCTTGCACTTTTGAAGGTCCTGGAGCACCAGGACAATGCAAACGCCCAAAAAAATGACCCCATTTTGGAATGCAAACACCCCAATGTATATTCTTGGAGGCATAATGAGTTTTTTGTACATGTCATTTTTCCCACAACCTTTTGGAAAATGTGGAAAGAAAATGAAAACCCTTTTTTTGTCTTACACAAGGTTGTCCATTTATACAATATTTCTAACACACAGCATATACCTAGCAAAAATTGCACCCCACAAAATATTCTGCTACTCCTTCCGAGTATGGCGATACCACATGTGTGACACTTTTACACAGCCTGGCCACATACAGAGGCCCAACATGCAGGGAGCACCGTCAGGTGTTCTAGGGGCATACATTTCAAATATAATTTAACTACCTTTTACACTATTGTGAGGCAGTGTGCTGGCATGGATAGGCACTGTAGTGGCACGGATAGGCAGTGTAGTGGCATGGATGAGCAGTGTAGTGGCATGGATGGGCACTGTAGTGGCACGGATGAGCAGTGTAGTGGCATGGATGTGTCATGGATGAGAACTGATGCTCTGAAAGCTCATTTACATGTTACCGCTGCGTCATTTGGCTATGGGCATTCACCGCGATCCATGATGCACGGCGGTCACGGATGTTCCCGTGTGCACGCCCTAGGGGGCACGCGGGAAGTGTGATTCTGGGAAGACGTCAATAGACGCCCTCCCGGGGTTAAGCAACCGCCCTGTAGCCGTCATTTGGCTATGGGCCGGTTGTTAAGTGGTTAATAGCATTGGTAACAAATCCATTTTTATTGCCCCCTTTGATTCCAAGTGACAAAGAAACATAGAAAAGTGACTTAAAAAAAAAGACAGAGTGGTCCATCGAGTCTGCCTCATTTTTTTATTTTAACTTTTTTGAATGAACATGTCATGCAGATCTATATGTTTATAGAGGAATCAGGACCTCCTTCCTCCTGCTGGTGACCCCTCTTATATGTTTATAAAGGAATCAGGACCTCCTTCCTCCTGCTGGTGACCCCTCTATTGATATAAAGATCTATATAGAGGAATCAGGACCTCCTTCCTCCTGCTGGTGACCCCTCTAGTGATATAAAGATCTATAAAGAGGAATCAGGACCCCCATTGCTCCTGCTGATGACCCCTCTAGTGATATAAAGATCTATATAGAGGAATCAGGACCTCCTTCCTCCTGCTGATGACCCCTCTAGTGATATAAAGATCTATATAGAGGAATCAGGACCTCCTTCCTCCTGCTGGTGACCCCTCTAGTGATATAAAGATCTATATAGAGGAATCGGGACCCCCTTCCTCCTGCTAGAGACCCCTCTAGTGATATAAAGATCTATATAGAGGAATCAGGACCTCCTTCCCCCTGCTGGTGACCCCTCTAGTGATATAAAGATCTATATAGAGGAATCAGGACCTCCTTCCTCCTGCTGGGGACCCCTCTAGTGATATAAAGATCTATATAGAGGAATCCGGACCTCCTTCCTCCTGCTGGTGACCCCTCTAGTGATATAAAGATCTATAAAGAGGAATCAGGACCCCCTTCCTCCTGCTGATGACCCCTCTAGTGATATAAAGATCTATATAGAGGAATCAGGACCTCTTTCATCCTGCTGGTGACCCCTCTAGTGATATAAAGATCTATATAGAGGAATCAGGACCTCCTTCCTCCTGCTGGGGACCCCTCTAGTGATATAAAGATCTATATAGAGGAATCAGGACCTCCTTCCTCCTGCTGGTGACCCCCTCTAGTGATATAAAGATCTATATAGAGGAATCAGGACCTCCTTCCTCCTGCTGGGGACCCCTCTAGTGTGAAACCCATATGATCCAATTTGTAGCCCTCCCTCTCCCTCTCAATGGACATCCATGTGAAGAATGGCGGATGTGCAGGAAGTGGATTGTGTGGGACTGTAATCCGCACTCCATCTCACCATCTCCCTTGACAGCACCGCAGCGGCGAGCAGTGTGCAGCATTAATATGGAGCTACATCATTAAAACTCCACGAGACGCATTCTGCTGGAGAGCGCATTGTGCTTCCTGCCTGATATCTGAGCTGTGATAATTAGAACCTGCAGCCTTTAATGAAAATACTAATTATGTGCTCGTTACGCTGGCGGTTTATGAGTTTCGGGCCATTGTTTGTAGCTGAATTAATTAGGACGTCGCTGTAGCATTAGTAAGTCAGTGGCGGGGTAGGAACGGCCAAGAGCTGGACAGTGTTTATCTTATTAATGCCGAAAGTTACATTGTATACAGAGCCTAATTAATTTCATGAAGCTGCTTAACAATTTTATTGTAAAATGATCCCCCTGTACTGCGCCTGTGCCTTTAGTCTGGTGGCGCGGAATATTTGGCGAGCTGAGCTTAGTTGGGTGAGGATTTCCAGAGTTAGTGAGCATCAAAGGAATTTTTGGGCTTGTTGACCCCCCTACATAAGAGTTCCCCTTTACATCATTGTCCCATCAGATACCCCCTTACATCAATGACCCCATCAGAGTGCCCCCTTACATCAATGTCCCCATCAGATACCCCCCTACATCAATGACCCCATCAGATACCCCCTTACATCATTGACCCCATCAGAGTGCCCTCTTACGTCAGTGTCCCCATCAGAGACCCCCTTTACATCAGTATCCCTATCAAAGTCCCCCTTTACATCAGTGTCCCAAGAGTCACCCTTACATCAGTGTTCCTATCAGAGACCCCCCCCCCTACATCAATGACCCCATCAGAGCCCCCTTTTACATCACTGTTACATCAGAGCTCCCCTTTACATCAGTGTCCTATCAGAGCTCCCCTTTCATCAGTGTCCTATCAGAGCTCCCCTTTACATCAGTGTCCTATCAGAGCTCCCCTTTCATCAGTGTCCCATCAGAGCTCCCTTTTACATCAGTGTCCCATCAGAGCTCCCTTTTACATCAGTGTCCCATCAGAGCTCCTTTTTACATCAGCGTTCCATCAGATCCACCCTTTACATCAGTGTCCCCTCAGTCACCCTTTACATCAGTGTCCTATAAGAGCCCCCTTTACATCAGTGTCCCATCAGAGCTCCCTTTTACATCAGTGTCCCATCAGAGCTCCCCTTTACATCAGTGTCCCATAAGAGCCCCCTTTATATCAGTGTCCCATAGGAGCCCCCCTTTACATCAAGGTCCCATCAGAGCTCCCCTTTACATCAGTGTCCCATCAGAGACCTACCTTACATCAGAGTACCACTGTAATTAGGCTTACAGTCAGGTGGTGGAGCAGCTCTGGATGGAGGAAGCTCTTCCTGTGAATGCTGGGGCAAGCATCTTATTGGATGTTACGATGCTGCCTCTCCTAGCAACCAATAACACAGCGCATTGGGGGAAAACCTGTGATGGACACTGTGTGTGGTGGGAGGGAATGGGGTCCAATAATAATAATATTAATAATATCAGTCTACCATAACACCTTATAAGTATCCTTTTTTTAGTGTAATTTTTAACTTGTAGATATTTTATGATTATATTTTGTTCTATTTTACAGCCGTGATGTAGGCGGCGTGTCTAAGTCCCTGAAATGCGTTGGATTTTGGTACAGTTTTACAGCCCTGACGTAGGAGGGGTGTCTTAGTCCCTGAAATGCATTGGCTTTCAGTACAGTTTTATAGCCCTGATGTAGCAGGCGTGTCTTAGTCCCTGAAATGCATTGGCTTTCAGTACAGTTTTACAGCCCTAATGTAGGAGGCGTGTCTTAGTCCCTGAATCGCATTGGTTTTCAGTACAGTTTTATAGCCCTGATGTAGGAGGCGTGTCTTAATCTTTGAAACACGTTGGCTTTCATTACAGTTTTACAGCCCTGACGTAGGAGGCGTATCTTCATCCCTGAAATGCATTGGCTTTCAGTACAGTTTTACAGCCCTGATGTAGTAGGCGTGTCTTAGTCGCTGAAACGCGTTGGCTTTCAGTACAGTTTTACAGCTCTGATGTAGGAGGCGTGTCTTAGTCTCTGAAACACATTGGCTTTCAGTACAGTTTTACAGCCCTGATGTAGGAGGCATGTCTTTGTCCCTGAAATGCATTGGCTTACAGTACAGTTTTACACCCCTGGTGTAGGAGGCGTGTCTTAGTCCCTGAAACGCGTTGGTTTTCAGTATAGTTATACAGCCCTCATGTAGGAGGTGTGTCTTAGTTTCAGTACAGTTTTTCCAGCATTCCACCTAAAATCCTGAAGCTTCTGCGCCCCTGTCTGAGTTCTATCCATCCTACATACAAATAATTCCACAAGCCATCGTGTATTTCTCTTCTCCTGTCTCCCCTTCCGAGCTCAGCCTGACACCTAACAAACGATGACTATTCATATCAGACATCAGACTCGCGGAACAAAAGCCTAATTTACTCCGCGGCAATGACACAACGCCCGTCTATAAATCCCGCAAACGGCATTGGGGACATTAAAAAACGAGGAGAGGAGGATTCACAAAATGCCACAAAGTGAGCGGAGAGAATTATTTTCCTAAAATGCAAAAATGCCAATTACGGGGCTACAAACCGTCATTAGAAGCTTCAGATCGTTGTGCAGAAACAGAATTATTAATTATTGTGCACAGAAACTGGGGTGGGGGAAGGGAAGCTTCACTTTTTCCACATTTTGTTATGTTACAGTCTTATTCCAAAATGGATTCAATTCATTATTCTCTTAGATTGTAAGCTCTAACGAGCAGGGTCCTCTGATTCCTACTGTATCTAAGTGTATTGTATTTGTACTGTCTACCCTGGAGTTATAAAACGCTGCGTAAACTGTTGGAGCTATATAAATTCTGTATAATAATAATAATTATTTTCCTCAAAATTCTACAAACAATCCCCCATAATGACTGTTCTGTCTCAAGGACAGAGAGCTAAACCTTCTTGCTCCATAAACTTCAGATACCATATTCCTTTGATCTTAAATTTATTAGAACAAATCAATAAAATAAACATTAACCAGTACAATATTGCATATAATACAGAAACAATGCTCAATAATTCAGAAATAACAAGAATGTATTTTTTAAGCTCGCTAAGGGGTGATGGCGAGAGATTAGAGAAGCAGGCCTTGCTGTCTTGCTATCCAGGGATATGCAATTAGTGGACCTCCAGCTGTTGAAAAACGACAAATCCCATCATGCCTCTGCCTCTGGGTGTCATGCCTGTGGCTGTCAGTCTTGCTATGCCTCATGGGACTTGTAGTTCTGAAACATCTGGAGGTCCGCTAATTGCATATCCCAGCTATAGACTCTTAAAATAGAAGCTGCCTCACTTCCTGTAGAGAATTCTCCCAGAATGCACTGGTTCCTAACAACTTTATTAACACATTCTAAAAGAATACAACATGTCTAGTACAAATAGCAAAGCTGTACCAGAAAGGGAACAGTAGGTGGTGCCTGCCCTCTGCATATAAGTATCTTGGTAAGAATCTAGAAAACCAACATGTTATTTTAAGCACATATACACGAGTACACTGAATATAAGCCCGGTGGGCAGAACACTCCCCGTCTGACTTCATGTGAGGTCACCAACAGAGTCTTCTGCAGAAGGCAACAGAACACGTTCGGCCACTGGTCTTAGGAAAACATTGGCCTCTGTTAGAAGACTGTGCTAAGGGTTAGTTGCATTTGATTGTGGTTTCCTCTATTTCCGGGATGAGCAGCTCTATTTAAACTTCCTGCTTCCTGCAGCAAATGCTGTCTGATCTACAGCGTATAGTGTGTATTCCTGAGCGACCTGCATCGATTCCTCTGTTCCTGTGACCCGGATTGCCTGACTTTGCTGATTTCTGCCTGCACCGACCTTTGGACTGCCTACGACCACTCTCTTGCCTAGCCCTCGTGTACCTTGCCTGTCTGCCTGTTGATGACCCTGCTTGAACCCGACCATCCATCTGCCTGCTCCTCTTGTACCGCACTGCCAGCTTGTTTCACGACCCGGCCTGTATGACCCTTCTTCAAGTGCACGAGTGCTCCAGCGGACTTCTACCAACACCAGTGACCCAGTCCGACCCTCGTGCCATCCTGCACTCCTGAGCCACCTGTCTACTCTACCTGGGGTTCCAGAGTCAGGGTAGTAAGGGAGGTTACCTACTGCATAAGTCAGACTCATCCACCAGGTACGTGACAGCCTCAGTCTGCTGGAAGACCTTGACTTCAACTTTACGGACATGCTGGTCCTCACTTGGCAGTACTCTGGTTAACAGACCTAAAGGCCACTCATTCCTTTGTGTCTGGCACTCTCTCATGAGCACAACATCACCAGGCTTAAGATTAGGTTTTTCAATGTGCCACTTTCTCCTTGGTTGAAGACTGGAGATATATTGTTTCCTCCACCGACTCCAGAAGGTATTGGCAAGGGTTTGTCCTGGTTTCCACTGGCGTTTATAAAGGTCCTTTTCACAAAACTCTCCAGCTGGAGCACCAACAAGGCCAGGCTTTTGAGTGAAGAACACAGCAGGTGTGAGAATCACTGGATCCTCAGAGTCATTGAGTCACCTTAATGATGGCTGTGATCTCTGCCATAAAGGTCACTAGCCATGGGCAAGCCTAGCAGTAACTACTTGAAAAAATATGGAGTCCAGAATTCTGCGGGCTATGCCTGTCTTCCTTCCCAAACACCTCCCATGTGAGAAGAGTGAGGTGGGTTGAAAGTCCACGTGCAGCCTTGATAACTCAAGTATCTCTCTACACTGAGAGGGTCCAAGTTGGAAGGAATTTGCAGTTCCTTTGCTGCTCCTACAAAGTTAGAACCTCTGTCAGAGCGAATGACTTTCACTGGGCCTTTGATTGCAATGAAACGTCAAATTCAATCACTTCAACATGGACAGCTTGGATGGGCATGCAGGTGAATATGACTGCCCAGCGTTTACTGTTTGAATGCCCCCCTCTGGTGTCCCGGGTGGTGACAGACCAGGGACCAAAAACATCAAGTCCAACATTAGTGAAAGGCAGATCCATGCTTAGTCTGTCAGATGGTAAGTTGGCCATCTTTTGTGTCTGTAACATTGCACAAAGTTTATGGCGGATAACACACTTGAAAAGGAACCTGCTCACACATCTCTTAGCTCCAACTATCCCCAGTCTAGCAGCTTGTAAAGCTCCTTCAGTAAACAGTCGGCCCTGGTGTTTTGTTTGGTCATGGTAGTGTTGAATGAGTAAGTAGGCAAAATGATGGTGACCTGGAATCACCAGTCCTCCTGTAGGGATCCCAGGCACACAGGGGGGCCTGAACAGCAAGGGGAATCGGTGCAGAGTTGGGCGGAGGGGCAATTACAGTAGGATGGCCTGTGAGGTTCTCTGCAGCAGCTGAAAGCCAGTGTCTCCCCCTCCTGCTGGCTTTTAGCTGCTGCAGGGAGAGACACAGACACAGGGCATTGTTCTGTAATTGCTTCCATGACACTGGTACCCCTCCCTGTTCTGCCTGCTTCTGGGGGGGGGGGGGGGGGGGGGGGGGGGGGGGGGGGGGGGGGGGGGGGGGGGGGGGGGGGGGGGGGGGGGGG